>CAUYON010007063.1:0-31626 GCA_963573935.1 Arctocebus calabarensis
CTTTCTTAAGGTTTCATAATTTTCTTTATAGAGGTCTTTTACCTCTTTTGTTAGGTATATTCCTAAGTATTTCATTTTCTTTGAGGCTATGGAGAAGGGAGTTGTGTCTGTGATTAACCTCTCATCTTGACTGTTGTTGGCGTATACAAAGGCAACTGACTTATGGACATTGATTTTATATCCTGAGACATTGCTGTATTTTTTGATGACTTCCAGGAATCTAGTATTTGAATCTTTGGGGTTCTCTAAGTATAAGATCATATCATCAGTGAAAAGGGAGAGTTTGACCTCCTCTGCACCCATCTGGATGCCCTTTATTTTCTTGTCTTGTCTAATAGTATTGGCTAGAACTTCCAGCACTAAGTTGAATAGCAATGGTGACAGAGGACAGCCTTGTCTGGTTCCAGTTCTAAGAGGAAAAGCTTTTAGTTTTTCTCCATTCAGTAAAATATTAGCTGTGGGTTTGTCATAGATAGCCTCTATCAGTTTAAGGAATGTGCCACCTATACCTATGCTCTGCAG
Organism: Arctocebus calabarensis; assembly: GCA_963573935.1. NCBI lineage: Eukaryota > Metazoa > Chordata > Mammalia > Primates > Lorisidae > Arctocebus > Arctocebus calabarensis. Next base: position 523 of record CAUYON010007063.1, read on the forward strand.
TGTTCTAATTAGAAAGGGATGATGGATTTTATCAAATGCTTTTTCTGCATCTATTGAGAGGATCATATAGTCTTTGATTCTGCTTCTGTTGATACGGTGAATAATGTTGATGGACTTTCGAATATTAAACAAACCCTGCATCCCTGGGATAAAACCTACTTGATCATGGTGTATAACTTTTTTGATGATAAGCTGTAATCTGTTAGCCAAGATTTTGTTGAGAATTTTTGCATCAATATTCATTAGTGAAATTGGTCTAAAGTTCTCCTTTTTAGTTGGGTCTTTACCTCGTTCTGGTATTAGGGTGATGTTTGCTTCATAGAACATATTGGGGAGGATTCCTTTCTCTCAATTTTTTTGGAATAATTTCTTTAGTATAGGAATAAGCTCTTCTTTGAAAATTTGATAAAATGTAAGTTTTATTTTATAAACCTGAAAATTACTGAAAAGGAACCGAGATGGTCATAACATGTATACAAGTCAAATCCTGTCTTCTTTTTCTCAAAACCCTCTTCTAGATTGCAAAAGGGAATTTCTTGAAAACTTATTGAATTGAAATTTAAATGCAAAGATGCGTATTAATGCAAAAGAGTTAACATGCTAGTTTCATGTTTTGTTTTCCTTTTAGAATTTTGGAACTAGCACTTATTTGGAAATACTCTAAAAACATTTCTTTAGTTGAAATATCTATAATCGTTAAAAGTATTATGATATCATAGTACGATATGTTTTAACACATTACACCATGATATCATAGTATGATATGTTTTAACACATTACACATAATTAGAGAAAAATACATTTTTTAAGCTCATTACACAAATAATTGCAGAAATGAGTGAGTTTTTCTATAATCTTAAAAAAATACATAGATAATCACATCCTGTGCTTTTTCTTACCAAAACTTGGCATTGTCTGACCATTTGTAATAAATCACTTTCCTACACACAGACAGATGGATTTAACAATGGTTCGAGTTAGGAGTTTTGGACTTTGGATGGTGTGAAAGCAATATGTATGTAGTAAGTACCTCCACTCATGATGAAGTTGTGTCTGGATAAACTCTTGCAAATTCAAAATGTTGTAATTTGAAAATGTACTCTAGACATGTGATAGTTTCAATTTACCATGGATTTTTCTGGATGTAGCATCTTCATAAGTCCAGGCATATCTGTATAAATGTATATGCATAAATATGTGTGTCTTCATATTTACATATGTATAGATATGTAATATGTAAATAAAAATATTTGCATATTTGCAAATTTTCACAGTTGTTTTTACACAAATAGAGAAAAATGGCTTACATTTTGCTTTCACAATTTTTACTTTTCAAAAATGTTGATTTTCTGCAACATGAGGACATGAAGGAGTGTTCTGTGGTTAATTTCCAAAAACAATGAATGGTGAATGGAAGCTTACGCCTATGTTAAATTTAAATAAATATTCTAAAATTCACCTCTGATATTTTGCATCAACATAGATTTTCACCAAAAATGAAGATGCTGTGCATAAAATTTTCTCAGTTTTCTACATTCATTGATTTTTGTGGTTCATCAGAGTTTTCCTTATTTAATAGATATTAATTCTGATGTGGTACAGATGTTTCATCAAGATTTTTATGTTATTACTTTATGTCTATGTTTGATCACATATATGATTTAAAAAATAATTTGATTAGAATTATTGACGTTTTAATTTTTTGTTTTTAAATATTCTTTCGTATTTTAAAAATACATTTACTTTCTAAAAGCTACATAAATATTGTTGCAACCCAAATTTTATCATTAATCTAATATTATTTTCTGGATAGTTTATAATTTGGCTTTTAAAATTATTTATTTGATATTTGGATTTTATTTTTGTAATGATCTGAGTAGGCACTGAAATTAGCTTTTACGTTTTCCAATTGTTTTTGCAATTTCCTATCACATGTAAAGTTTCTTAAATTTTCCACAGAACTAAATACAGCATGTCCATATTTGCATATTTTCAAATTGCACATGAACTTTATGGAAACTCTGTATCACATATGCATATATTATAATCAAACATAGATTTGAGTCTGATCTTGTAGTCTCTATTTTCATCAATTTATTATCAGTGCCCAAATATCATAATTTTACAACATATAGCACCACCTAGTAGAGAATGCTTTCCACAATCTTTTCATAAATTTTAAGCCATGTATATTTCCCAAATATTTAAAACAGATTCAAACAGAAATATATACCTTCACGTCTGTATTCAAAATAACTATAAGGTAAAAACAACCTAAGTGTCCCATCAGTAGGTAAGGTAAATTATGATAAATACATGCAATGGAGCACTATTCGGCCATCAAAATAAATGAAGTAATCATATATACTACAATGTGAATGAACCCCAAACCACGCTTAGTGAAAAAAAGACACAAAAGGTCAGATATGGCATGATTCCATTTATGTGAAATATTTAGAATAGGTAAATCCATAGAAAGATAAAGCACATTGGTGTTTGCCAGGGGCATGGGAAGAGAGTAAGGGGCAGTGATTACTGAGAATGTGTTTATATATTAGACTGATAGAAATGTTCTGGAACTAGGCTGAAGTGGTTATTGCACACATTATAAAGCAGTTAATGCTGCTGAATTGTTTACTTTATATGTGAATTTCAAGTAGTAAATAAAACACAAAACTTCTAATGCCCAAATTTCTATGTAATCTTTCCCAGATTTATTTCACATTGCTCTATTAATTTACATTCAAAATCCTGTTGAGATAGATAGATAGATAGATAGACAGATAGATAGATAGATTTTTTTTTTTTTTTTGTATAGACAGAGTCTAACTTTATCGCCCTCGGTAGAGTGCCATGCCGTCACACAGATCACCGGAACCAACAACTCCTGGGCTTAGGTGATGCTCCTGCCTCAGCCTCCTGAGTAGCTGGAACCACAGGCGCCCGCCACAACGCCCGGTTATTGTTTTTGTTGTTGCAGTTTGGCCGGCCCTGGGTTTGAACCCGCCACCCTTGGTATATGAGGCCAGCGCCTTACTGACTGAGCCACAGGTGCCGCCCATTATCACATTTTATTTGTAGTTTGAAGTGTATAGTTTAATTGGAATATTGAATGTTTTATATAACAACATAGGATAACATACCAATTAATTTCTTGAATCTCTTTCAGAAAAGTTTTGTAAACACACACATCTTACACAGTTATATTTAGATTCACTGCAGTTTAATGTTAGTTTTGCTATGGTGAAGGTTACTTTTTCCATTTTATTTTGTTCATAGTAATTGCTCATGTGCAGCATAGTTATTGATTTTAATTATTTATCTTATCAGCAGATGTACCCTGCCATCTTGCTGATTTTGCTCAGTATACTTATCTGTTAATATTTCCTTTGATCCTAAAGGCTTTCTATATCTTGGTCACATACATTCATGCACACACACAGAGACCATCTGCAATAATAATGGCTTTTTTGTCATTGTTCATACACGCAACTTTTGTTTACAATTTGTGTTTTCTTCTTCATTGGCTGGAATAACTGGTATCATATTGAATATAATTGTGGGTAATGGGCATGTTATTTACGTTTTGACTGTAAAGGGATGTCTTCTAATGCTTTACTTGATGCATGAAGGTCACTTTAGGTTTCTTGGACAAGTGATTATTTACGGGGAGTCAATGATACTTAAGCTTTAGAATCTTTCAGTTAAGTCTCTTTTCAAACCTTTAGTCCTGATTTTGTACTCATAATTTTGTTCTTTTGCATAAGGACATTCTGTCACCTGATCATATTATCTTCTGATTTTAGGATCTTTGGTGTAACGACTCTCAAGAGATGCCTTCAATTTTAAAAAGGAACTTGTATGCAGTATTATATATTAATCATTAATGTGTTTAGACCAACAGTGTATTTTCTTCTGTAATGATTTCTGCTCTTTGTTGCAGATGATAAACCAGAATGTTAAAATATCTTGTGTATGTTTTCACTTTGGCTATCCTGAGTTCATTGGTATTCTAAAGAACTTTTATGCATATAATCTGGGACTTGCTAATATTCTTAAAGGTATATAATGACCAATTCTCCATTTGTACTAGGTTTACAGATCCATATATTTATATTCTATTTTTACAGCAAATTTTATTAATTTATGCTTTCCCAGTAAATCATCAATGTTTTGTAGTTCACATTTGCTGCTGTAAAGTTTTATGCCTGTTTTATCTTTTAACTCAAACAGCTCTTTCAATTTTATTGATTTTTTCCCCCACAGAAACAACTTATGATCTTATTAATGCAATCTTTATAAATGTTTCCTATAAATTATTTATTAGTTCTTTATTTTCCATCTATTGAGTTTATTTTTTGCTTGTTACATTTATTCTTAAATAGAAGTTGAATTCATTCATACATTTTCTTTTTCTCTATTCAAGTGTCACTTTGTTTCATTTTATAAAATGCACTTATTATTTTCAATGTCTTAAAATTCTAAATAATTTATAACTTCTTTGATTTTTTTTCTTATTTCAAGAGTTATTACTAAATGTTTTCTTTATTTCTGATATGATATTTTGTCTAATGTTTGTGAATAAAAGCAGGTGATACATTCTGGGAAGCACATTTTAGCAGGATATAGACAGTAATTTAGTCTGCATAATTTAGATGGTTGTTGGCATTGCTTTATTCTCCAATATTTTTAAAAATTTTTAAATTTTTCACTAGAATTTGAAAGGCTCTATGTTCTCTTTGTTTTAGGTCTATTATATGCAAATATAATGTCATCAGATTATACTTATTTATTCAATATAACAATTTCTGCTTTGAATAGAACTAAATACATATTCATAATTATATTAATTAATTAGAAATGTTTAATTATTCCTTTAATGTGTAACAGAGAGAGAGACAGAGTGTTTTAAGTTTATGCTCATAATTTAAATGAACGTATTTAAGGTTATATATTATATTCTTATCAATCTATTCTATTAAACAGAGCAATGCAAAATCTTGACAGGACTCTTTTTTTTTTGCTTTTTAAAATAATTTTATTAAATGATAATCGTGTACATTGGTGCAATCATAGGGCAGAATGTGCTTCATATACAATCAGAAATATTTTGATCGTACTGTTACAGATAGCCTTCATGCCATTTTCTTGATCACTATATATAGACATTGATAGTCTACATTTAATAAGTTTCACAGTACTCTGCTAAGATGCACCATAGGTGTGATCCCACTAATTGCCCTCCCTCCACCCATTCTCCTCCTCCCCTCCCTTAACATCTATTCAAAGAACATTGAAAATTTAATTCCAATATAGTGTTACTCTTTTCTCTTTCAATGAAAAAGGCATAGTTTTTGAATAAATTCTTTGCTATTTTTTTTTTACTTATTGGAATATGTGTGTGTGTTAGTTCATAATTGCTTTTTTCCTTTTTAAAATTAATTATTAATTAAAATAATAACTGCACATTTGTGGGGTACAATGTGATGATTTGATATACAATATGGAATGCTTAAATCAAACTTATTAACATGATAATCACTTCACTTATTTTTTGTGGTAAGACATTTATAATTTACTGTTAGTTATTTTGAAATATACCCTTACATCATGTACATCAGGTGAGATCTCAGCCAATTCCCTCTCTCTTCCCAGCAATCACCCTCCCCCTGCTTCTACCCCTGATAGACTGTATTTGTATTTTATCATTCCTATGAGTGTGTGTTTATGTATTGGTTTCATAATAGTATTGAGTACATTGGATACTTTTTCCCAATCTTAAGATACTTCACTAAGAAGAATATGTTCCAACTCTATTCAGGTAAACACAAAAATGTAAAGTCTCCATCTTTTCTTATAGCTGAATGGTATTCCATGGCAGACATATACTACAATTTTTAATTGATTCATGAGTTGATGAGTATTTGGATTGCTTGACAATTATGAATGGGGCTGCGATAAACATTCTGGTGCAGATGTCTTTGTGGTAAAATTGATTTCTGTTCTTCTGAGTAAATACCCAGTAATGAGATGGCAGGATCACATAGGAGGTCTAGTTTGAGTTCTTTGAGGATTCTCCATACTTCTTCCCATAAAGGTTGTATTAGTTTGCAGTCCACCCATATCCATGCCAGCATCTGCGGTTTTGGGACTTTTTGATGTGGGCTAATTGTACTGGAGTTAGGTGATATCTTAAAGTGATTTTGATTTTCATTTCTCTGATCACTAACGACGATGAGCATTTTTTCATGTGTTTGTTGGGCTGTCATCTTCAGAGAAGTTTCTGTTCAAGTCTTTGCCTACAAAGAAATGGGGTCGTTTGTTCTTTTCTTATTGATTAATTTGAGTTCTCAGTAGATTCTTTTTCAGAATCATATCATGCAAAAATCTCTTCCCATTTCAAAGGCTGTTTGCTTTAGTGTAGTGCCCTTAGCTATGCAGAAGCTTTTTAGCTTGATCAAATCCCAGTAATTTATTTTTGGTGTTGCTTCAATTACCAGGGAGGCAGGGGTCTTCCTTGTAAAATATTTTCCCAGGCCAATATCGTCAAGTGTTTTCCCTGAACTCTTTTCTAGTATTTTTATAGTTTCATGTCTTAAATTTATATCTTTTATCCACTAAGAATCAATTTTTGTTAGTGGTGAGAGGTGTGGGTCCTGTTTCAGTTTTCAATAGGTCACTAGCCAGTTCTTAAACAGGGTTTACCACAGTGCTTGTTTTTGTTAGGCTTATCAAAGATTAAATTCTGATATGTGGTTGGGCCCATCTCTAAATTCTATATTCTATTCCATATGCCTACATCTCTATTTTTGTGGCTATGCCACGCATTTATGATCACTATAGATTTGTAGTGTAACCTGAAGTCTACTAGTATGATGCCTCTAGATTTGTTTTATTTCTAATTATTATATTGGCTTTTCATTTTTTTTCTGATTCCATATTAAATGAAGTACTATTATTTTTAAGTTCTTTAAAATATGACATTGGTGCTTTGATGGGGAGTGCATTAAACCTGTAGATAGCTTTGGGTAGAATGGGCATTTTAACAGTGTTGATTCTTCCCAAACACCATGCTATGTTTTTCCACTTGTTAACATTTTCTGCTATTTCGTTTCTCAGGAATAGAGATCTTTCACGTCTTTTGTTAGATGGATTCCCAGGTATTTCATCTTACTTGGCACTACTGTAAAATGAACAGTCTTTGATTATATTTTCGGCTTGAGTATTGTTGGTATATACAAAGGTACTAATTTGTAGGTATCAATTTTCTATCCGAAAACATTGCTTTATTCCTTGCTTATTTCTAAGAGCTTTGTACTTGAGTCTCTGGGGTTTCCAAGATATAAGATCATGTCATCTGTGAAAAGTGAGAGTTTACCCTCCTCTATCCCTATCTGATTACCCTTGACATCCTTTTCCTGTCTGACTGTGATGGCTAGGACTTCCATTATTATGCGGAATAGCAGTGGTGACAGTGGGCATCCTTGTCTAGTTCCAGATCACAAGTACATTTTGAATCCTATGCCCTTGTAGATTAACTTTCAGTTTTGCTGTCTCAATGAGAATTCCACAATGCAAGTTTGTATTAGTGTTCTCTTTCCTATTCCTAAAACACAGAACACCTCTCTCTAGCCTGTGTACCATGTTGTTGTTGAGCAAGAAATTATCAGACTTCTATCAAAAGTATTAGGTATATTCTGTTCCCTCATTTTCCCTTTTCTAGAAATTTTACTTTTTCTCTTTATCAACATATTACTTCTGAAGAAGGCATATTTAGTTTTTCTAGAAATTTTATTCTTGCAAATTTTTTAATTTCTGTTTTTTTTTTCTTATTGGAGTACCTAAATTCTTCTAAAGAACTAAATTTTTCTGAATTAGATTTTACTGTGTGTCTAATTTAAATGTTTCTATTAATAAAGGAGATTATACATATATTCATTAGCCTTTCAGATTTATTGTTACCTCAATATTTACTAAGGTATTTGGCCTGCTTTATATTGTTCGTTTTTCTTTTTATATAGAAGTGTTATATATAATCTGTTTGCTATGTTTTCTTTCAGGTATTTGTATACAAGTATCTTCTTTCCATCTCTGGCCTGTTTTTTTTTTATCTCTTAAAGCTTTAATATAATGTTTGATATGCAGAAGTTGATATTTCACTGTGGCTGAATCTGTCTTTGACTTAATGTTTTGTGTTCTTTATCTCGTGCTTAGAGAATTCTTGTTTAAGATATATTTTCTTATGAAAGCTTTAGAGTTAGGTCTTTAATTTTCTATACTTGAACTTCGTATGGTATATAAGAATCCAGTGTTAATATTTTCTCTATTTAAAAACCAATTGCTATAGTAATGTTTTACAGGGGTTTAATATCACATTATGCAATTACTTTCAGATAAGGTCTTAGGGCTTAAGTCTTAGTATGTTACTTTCCTTACCTATTATAATTTTGTTTGCACTTGTTAGTGTTTTGTTCTTTTACATTTCAGTTAGAATTAAATTGTTCTTTTTTTTTTAAATTTTGTTAGGTATTTGATTGCAATCTTTACTTATCACTAGTATTATTAGGTGAAGAGAAACAGTATAATCACAACCTTGATTTGTCCTGTCCTTTAACACAGACTTTCTCCATGTGTGGCAGGGAAAATAATGCCCACAATAAGATGTGCACACTAACTGATGGAACCTGTAAATATGTTACACACACATGGCCAAAGAGGTTTTGCAAATGTTAGGAAGTTATGGATCTTGATCTCGGGAAATGACTGTTTGTCTCAGTCCATTTCTGTTGCTATTTCAGAATGACCTAGGCTATGAAATTGATCAGAGACAGAAATTTATTTCTCAGACTTATGTGGGCTGAGTCATGATAAGGCACTGGGTGAGGTTGGGGTTCATTTTCTCTGCTTTCAAAATAGAGCCTGGAATGCTGCGTTCTCTAGAGGGGTAGAACCCTATTTCCTCGCAAAAGAGCAGAAGAGAGGGAGGGTGCATTCATGCAAGCCCTTTATATAGCAACTTTACTATATTAAAGGGGGTAGAGTCTTCCTGTCCTAAATACCTCACATTAAGGCCCATGGCGCAACATTGTGGAGATTAAGTTCCTAACATATGCATTTTGTGGGACATATTCAACCAGAGTACCCTGAATTATCTGGATGATCTCAAGTAATCACAAGGATCTTCATAACTGAAAAAGGAAGGCAGGAGCATGAGAGAGGTGTCGATTGAGATGGGAGTCACAGTGATACAATTGCTGGTTAGAGGCTACTTATGAAAAACTGTAGGCAGCTTTTGATAGCAGAAATCTGTGTGGCAAGGACTTCCCTGCAGAGTCCCTGGAAGCAGCACCACCTGTGGACACCTTGATTTGAAGCTAATGATACATCTTTGGACTTCTCCCCCAGAACAGTAACAGAATAAATTTGTGTTCTTTTAAGACATTAAATTTGTGATAATAGAATACTAATACACCATTTAATATTAAATATGTCTATACTTTTAAAATATGGTTTTATAATTTTCTATGTAAATATGTAAAGTCCAAGTAACTACTTTAGATTTATTTCTATGAAATTTATAATCCTTATTATTATACATATGTTTTAGGAATTTAACCTCTGTGTTTTCAATTATAGCCTTGCAATTGATTTTGTTCATTGATCTAATATTCATATTTGCTAAAATTTCTTATTTATGTTAATACTTTCTGTATTTTCTTCAGCTTCTGCATAGATAATCCACATAGATAACCATATTGTTTTGAATAGTGACAATATTACTTATTTCTAATTATGTTTATACCTTTTTTGTTTATTGACCAAAATTTATAGTCAGTGGTCACTAGAAGTCGAGATACTAAGCAGAGCTTGCCTCATTTCTGAATTAAAGGGAAAATATGAGGCAGATTAATTATTGTTTAATGTTTCTGGAAATAAAGCAGGTATTACTTTAGTTACTCAGAGTTTAAATGAAGAGTCTTTGGTATAGAGGATTGGTTATAAAATGATGAAATGTGGGAAGAAATGAGAAACATCATGTTGTTCACATGTCTATAATAGCTTTAGGGTGTAAAGAGCAAAAAGAATTAAGTTTTGTTACACAAAACACTGAAGCTTTTGCTTTTGGAACAGCCACTTGACACCTGAGCAGAAATCTGAGAGGTGGTACTCACATAATATTTTTTTTCTTGTTTGGAGCAGCAGATCGGAGAGGCTGCAAGGGGAAATTTGGGATTGAGACCCAGTAAACATATCACTGGCACACTTTACATCTTTAGCTACTATGCAAACTTATTCATGTTACCACTCATGTTTAAAACTTACTTTTAAAACCAGTGACATTTTGCTTTTTTTCTAGCATGATACAATTATTCCTCTTGTAAATTAAAATGTTCTTAATTGTTTATTAAAAGCAAGTAACTAATGGTGCATCAGTCACTGCTTCTGTCTCTAGGTGATGTCAATTCCTTTCTTATCTAGGTACTTGAATAACTTATAACCTAAAAATTAAATTGTGGAATTAACCACGATCAGCAATTCTTATGTAAAGCAGTAGAAAAATAGCAAGTGAAAAAATGATTAATACCCACAAGTAAATGCCAAACACAAGAAAGTCAAAATGCATACCTTTCATTGTTCTTATTTCTCTAAGTAGAAATTAGTAAATAATTTGATTTTTACACCTGTTTGCAGGTCTGCCACTCTTTCCATGACCCTGTGCTTACAAACATCCCTAAACTGGGTCATAGCCCTTGACCTTGTGAAGTGATCTGAGTCTCCATTTTGAATGATCTGAATTTTAGTGGTCTTGATTTTTTTTAATATCAATCTCACCTTTTGCCTACATTTTACTGAACATGGAAGTCATAAGAACATCCTCAGACCATCTTTAAGTTCCAAGCGTAGACTTCTGTGTCTCCACTGTGTAATAACTAGCTCTTTTTCTTGTCTTTTGCATTTCTCCTCAGCTAGTACAGTGAACATTTCTATGACTATTGGTAGAGGATTGTATGGAACCTAATAGAATAAGCCTACAATTTTAACTTCCATTCCAAGGGAATTGTTGCTATGGCCCTGGAGGAAGAATATGAATGGAAGACATGAACCTGAATGAACAGATTCTACAGACAGAATGCAGCGAACCAAATAAGGTAGAAGCTCCATACAAAGAGGTAGCCCATAAAAGTTACCACACACATTTACATCCTTGCAGCTTTCAGCCTCAGTACTGTTGACCGCCTCCCTACAATGACCACCTCATGTTGACCCCAATTTTCAAAGAACAGAACTGTAGCAGATATATTAAATAGAAGTTTCTTACTTTGATCACCTCAGGCTGTTGACCAGTTTGTTACAATCTCTTGGGTGGCCAACGGAGGTTCTGTTATATTTTGTGAGAGGCATTACAAATCAAGGTTTTAGTTCTCAGTTGAGAAGTCTGCAGTTAGCCTGATAGGTTTTCTTTTGTAAACTACCTGATGTTTTTGCCTTCCACCATGCATGATTCCTCCTTCATACTAATTTTGTCCAGTCGGATGACTATTTGTTGTGGTGATTGATTCTTTGTGATGCATCTTTCAGGAGTTTATTGAGCTTCTTCTTTTTTTTCTTTTCTTTTTTGACAGAGTCTTACTTTGTCACCCTTGGTAGAGTGCTATAGTGTTACAGCTCACAGCAACCTCAAGTTCTTGGGCTTAAGCGATTCTCTTGCCTCAGCCTCCCAAGTAGCTGGGACTATGGGCATCTGCCACAATGCCTGGCTATTTTCTTGTTGCAGTTGTCATTGTTGCTTGGCAGGCCTCGGCCGGGTTCAAACCCACCAGCCCCAGTGTATGTGGCTGGCGTCCTAGCTGCTGAGCTGCACGTGACCTGATGCATCAAGCTTCTTATACCTGGATATCTATCTAGTTTTTTTTGCAAAACTGGGAAATTTTTTTTCAATTACTCCTTCAAATATATTTTCTAACTCAGTTGTGTTTTCTTCTTCAACCTTAGGGATGCCTGTGATTTTCCTGTTTGTCCTCTTTGCACAATCACATATTTCTTGCAGACTTTGTTTATTCCTCTTATTTCCCTGTTCTTTATCTTTGACTGACTTGTTAAATTTCATCAAGCTCTTGAAAGCATTTTCTTCAAGCTTTGAGGTCCTTTCTTTTTGCTGGTCTAGTGTATTCTTAAAACCTTGCTTTGTATTTTGCATTTTCTTGGATGAAATTTCATTTCCAGAAGTTCTTGATTTTTTAAAAAGAGTTTGGTTTCTTGAGTGAACTTTCCATTTGATTTCTGTGTTCTTCTTGTGGTTGCTTAGTGTTGGTTTTCCTTTTTTTTTTTTTCTTGTATTTCATTGAGTTTCCTTAAAATTATGTTTGGAAAGTTTCACCTGCCATTTCAATATTTTCATTTTGGTTGGTATCCATTGGTTGGAAGTTGCTGCTTCCTTTTGAAGTGGCCTTTCACTCTGATATTTCATACTTCTGAGGTCCTTCACTCATTCTTTGTCATCGGGTTTCTCAATCCAGTTCTGGGGGTACTGAGCCTGGCTTGAGGGCCTTCCTACAGACCCCAAGGTCAATCACTGACTGTGCCAAGGAGAAGAGTGCTGGTCCCCAGTTGCCTACGGGCTGGTCCTGCCTTTTTGATGATCACCTCGGGTTGCTTCTGTCCTGCTGTATCCACCTCTTCTGAGCATTGTGAATTGTTTTGAGTCCCCCAGCTTCCTCTTTGGTATGGGGAGGTACTTGTAGTTACAAATCAGCCATGCCCTGTTTACTTGAGTTAGTTGACACTGTGGTGGGCTATAAACTTGTTCTCCCTGTCATTGGTTGATGTTAGTATGAAAGGCACCAAGAGTTCCTTTGTGCCCATGACACACTCTGGTCCCCCAGATGCAATACCGAGTGTCCCAAGTTTTAGGAGAGATCCGGAAGCTCCCAAGGGGTTGTTTGATCACCACCCCCTGAAGGTGGAGGGAGGAGCAAGGCAGCTTGTGGCTAGGTTGTGGGAACCTGGAAGTCTTTGTAAAGCCTGGGGGGAGGGGACTTAGGAAATGCTTTGATGGCCACTAGGAAGAGGTGCTGATATGAGCATCAGGATGGGCTCTCCAACCTGTGAGGGACATTCATGGCTAGGGGCCTATATCCTGAGTGTTAAGACCTTATCCTCAGATCTTTCCATGTTTATTCAGTGGCACAGTTTTTCTCCATGGAGGAGTGGATTCTCCCTAAATTGCCACTTTTTGGAATCCCACCACACACTCCTGTCAGTGCAGTCTGCATGTGCTCCCTTATCACCCAAGTTCAGCTCTCAACTCTTCCCCCATTTTGTGTGTGTCACCCATTTGGCATGTATCTGAGGGCATAGAAAGGACCACTCATGGGCGGCACCTGTGGCTCAATGCATAGGGCACCAGCTCCATATACTGAGGGTGGTGAGTTTGAACCCAGCCCCAGCCAAAATGCAACAACTAAAAAAATAGCCAGGCATTGTTGGTGGGTGCCTATAGTCCTAGCTACTTGGGAGGCTGAGGCAAGAGAATCACCTAAGCCCAGGAGTTGAAGGTTGCTGTGAGCTGTTATTCCACAGCACTCTACCAGGTGCAATAAAGTGAGACTCTGTCTTTAAAAAAGAAATGACCACTCGTGATCTTCCAGCATAAATTGCTCTCCCCATTGTAATGATTGTGGGTGGGTGGGGAGAGGCTACAGTACCCAATTAGTCAGCATGCTTCAGTAAGAGGCCCTTGGTTGCCATGGAACTAGGGGCAAGGTTATTTCCTCTCCGAGTGACCTTCCCTCATCCAGTATGTTAGTTCTCCAACATCCCTGTACTTCAGCACCCTACTTCATTCTCCCATTGACTGTGACAGTGTTGGCTTCCTTGCCACTTAAGTCCACATCCCAGACTTCTCCCATGTGTCCCCTGTGTCCTCTTCATGTCTGGGATATGCTGGGACTAGCTTGCTCATCTGAGCTACCCAGTGTGTGCTCCCATAGAACACAGGTGGGCAGGATGTTCTCAAATTGTTCACTCTTGTTCCACACAGTTCTCAGGGGTAAGAAAAATGGCTCCCAGTTTCTGAGGATACTATAGCCAGAGATGTTCATCTAACTATACTGAAGGCTCAGTACAGTTAGGCCCCCTCAGACAGAAGGGGCCACTTGGCTCAAACTGTGTTTGTAGTTGTGCAGAGTCAGAGAGGGGCTGCCACTCCCAGACAGCCAAGATCACACTGCTTTCTGGGGTGCAGTGGATGTGGAGGTGCATGTGGAGGGGGCGTATCTGGATGGGGTAAAGCAGGCATTCCAGCCTCTTGTGGGACTCACCCAGTGGCTGCCCCACTTGGGCCATCCAAAGTACCAGGCAGGACTCATTAGTTCACTACACTATATCATAATTCGCTACCAGACCTAGGCTCGTGAGGGGTGAGAGAGCCTTCAGTACAGTTAGTGACCCACAGTTCAATGAAGGCATTTATGAGGAACAGGAGAATTCCCCTTTACTCTTTCTCTGGGTTCCAAACCTGTCTGGGTTTGTTTGATATTAGTTGATATCCTCTCTCTATTTCCTTAGTTCTTAGCTTTGAACTTTTTCTGTGGGGTCTCCATCCATCTTTGACTTTTCTCTCGTTGGTTCACACCTGAGCTACAACTCTAGTGTCCTCTCCTCTGTTGATATCTGCCTTCCCACTGGATAAGTCAAACAAGTGAGCCATAGTTCACAGATATCTTTTCAATATACTGTTTTCCTTTCTTTTGGATATATACCTACCGGTGGGATTGCTAAATTATATAATAGTTCTATTTTCATTTTTTTAGGGACATCCATTCTGTTCTCCATACTGGTTGCATTAGTTTACATTCACACCAACAATGTACAAAGGCTGCCCTTTCTTCACATTCTCACCAGCATTCAGCATGGCCTTTTGAATAAAAACCATTTTAATTGGGGTGAGATGATATGTCATTATAATTTTGATTTGTGTTTCTTTGGTGGCTACTGTGTTGATCATTTTATCACATACTTTTTGGCCATTTGTAATCCATCTTTTGAAAAATAAAAATGTTTAGTCAGATTCCCCCCCCACACACACACACTTTTTACTTAGATTATATGATTTTTTTTTTTCTATTGAGTTGTTTGAACTCCTTGTATATTCCATTTCTTAATCCCTTGTCTGATGGGTAGTTTGCACATATTTTCTCCCATCCTGTGGGTTGTCCCTTCATTTTGTTGATTCTTTCCTTGGTTGTGCAGAAACTTTTTTAATTTGGTCTGATCCCATTTGTACAATTTTCCTTTTATTGACTCTGTTTTTGAGGCATTACTCAAGAAATTGCTCAAACCAATGGTTTTGGGGATTTTCTTCAATGTTTTCTCCTAGTATCTTCATACTTTCAGGTCTTAGATTTAAGTCTTTAATCCTGGTTTGGGTTTTGTACATGATAAGTGATAAAGAGTCTAGTTTTATTCTTCTGCATATGAATATTCAGTTTTTTCAGTGCCATTTATTGAAGAGATATCACTTTTGCTCCCTATGTTCTTGGTAACTGTCTATAAAATGAGTTTACTACAGATATGTAGATTTATTTTTTAGTTTTTATTTTGTTCCATTGGTCTGTGTATGTTTTTAATGAGATATCTTGCTATTTTGGTTGTTATAGCTCTGTAGTGTAATTTGAAGTCAGGTAATGGGATTCCTCCACTTTTGTTCTTTTTGTTCAGGATGGCTTTGCTCATTCTGAAACTTGGCATGTGGTTCCATATGAATTTTAGAATTATTTTTTCTATTTCTGTTATGGATGTCATTGACATTTTGATAGAGACTGTATTGAATCTGTAACTTGCTTTGGATAGTGTGCCCATTTTAATAATATTAATTTTCCAATCCATAAGCATGTAACACCTTTCTATTTTTTCTGTCTTTTTTCTCTCATCAATATTTTGCAGATTTTATTATAGAGATCTTTTACTTATTTGTTTCAGTTTATACCTAGGTATTTCATTTTATTTGTAGCTTTTATAAATGGGGTTATTTTCTTGGTTTCTTTTTCAGATTGTTTGTCTTTGGCATGTAGAAATGATACTAATTTTCTTTCTTTTCTTCTTCTTCTTTTTTTTTTTTTTAGACAGAGTTTCACTTTATTGCTCTTGGTAGAGTGCTGTGGCATCACAGCTCACAGCAACCTCCAACTCCTGGGCTTAGGCAATTCTCTTGCCTCAGCTTCCCGAGTAGCTGGAACTATAGGCACCCCCTTAACGTCCAGCTATTTTTATGTTGTAATTTGGTTGTTATGCCTTTTCAGACATGAGTATAATGAGCAAGCCCAGCCCTGTAATGTTAGAGAAAGCATCTGAATGACAGACCAACACTAGATCTCTACAACTTCTTGACTATTTTTAGCCTTTTTTATAGCAGATGGTAGCATTCCTGTCAAATACACAAATATTTTCACACCTCAATGCATTTTAAGAACTCAGCGGACATTACTCTTATCCAGATCTGCTTATCATTAATCTTTTAATTTGTTCAAGTTCTTGATGATTAGATAAAAAATGTTGGTCTCCACCCATAGTGCAGGAACATTCCCCAACTTCCTCCATTCAGAAGAAGAAAACAAATTTGAAAGTTTCCTATTGGGAATATTTCTTCCCTCCATTGTCTTTTTGTAAACATTATTGATGTTTCTTGATGCCCCATCAGCCATTCTTTGAGGTAATGCTGGCGTAGCATGAAGAACCACTCATGAAACAGACACAGCACTTTCCTATTGTTTGGTTATTTATTTCCTCAGAAAACTAGCCATAAGGAGCAATTAATAAGGCTGAAATTGTGGGATATGGGTTGAACTAATCTTCAAAAATGGTTTATGCACAAGCTGAGAATTCAAACCTTGTAACCTTTTGCAGTTGTAAAATACACAGTGAGAATTTAACACTTCAATTCCTGAAAAACTTTTATCATCCAGATTGCTGGAACAGAAAAATCTAAGGAAGTATTACAATTTGAACAGTAGGGAAATGTGAATCAAAGCATGAAAAAAGGATTTAAACTATGACATAAATAAAAGGCTAATGGAACAAGGGATGGTGCTCAACAACAAGCTATAATGACATGGATTGGAAGATAAATCCCATGCGCCGTTCAAAATATGAAATGCTCAGCTGAATCTCAGTATAGAACAGAAAGTATTTTATCAGCATATGACTATATTTTACATTTAATTTGGTAAAAATTTCTTCATTAAATTCAGTTCTCTTCTACTGACTTTCAAAGAACTAATAATTAAGAGAAAGGCCTGCCCCGTGATGGGTTTGTTATTGTGTGCTTGCTGGTTTCCCTTAACTGTTAAATTGGACTTTATTAAAACATCAAATTGCACTATAATCTTTACAGTCAAAATAGCAGTATGACAGGGAACTTTTTTAAATTTAAGAACATTTATAGCATTTCTAATAGGGAAAAATTATATGTTTTTAAATGGCCTTTATTATTTTTTCACAAAAACTAGTACAAGCTTTCCACAGGATTGGGAAACGGTCTGCCTGGTCATATCTATTGTTTACTGAATTTGTGTCTTTGCCAAGGTACATTACTTTTCTAGTACTTAGTCTCTTCATTTGGAAATACAGGTGTAATATTATAAGATCTTTCGTTATAAAAGGTAATTATTATATTTATTCTTAAGAAGTTGGGTATCGCGTGGCACCTGTGGCTCAGTGGGTGGGGTGCCAGCCCCATTTACCAAGAGTAGTGGGTTCGAACCCGGCCCTGGCCAAACTGCCACAAAAAACAGCTGGGCATTGTGGTGGGCACCTGTAGTCCCAACTACTCGGGAGGCTGAGGCAAGAGAGTCGCTTAAGCCTAGAAGTTGGAGGTTGCTGTGAGCTATAATGCCACAGGAGTCTACCCAGCACAATAAAGTGAAACTCTCGTCTCTAAAATAAAAAAGAAGAAGTCGGGTGCCACTGTTTCAGTTTCCCTCCATGGGAAGGTTCATGGGCTACGTTCCATGACATAGGATCTAACGGCACTATTCAGTGCATTCAAAATAAAATTCTTTTAGTTCCCCCCATTGTACTTGCTGGTAAAAGAAGCTGTTAACTGATATCTCATAGTGTTCCTATCTCTTCCGTGGACCCAAATATACCCTGCATATTCTTGCAGATCAAGATGCAAGATCAGTTGTGAGATAAGCATATTTTAGTTTGCATTGACTTTGAACACAGAGATTTCAGCAAATAACCATTTTTGAGATTTTTAACAATTCTCTTCTATTTTTTGATATTTAAAACAATATGGAATGGGAAAAATATTGCAATGAAATTATCCATTACATCTCAAAGCATTTTAGAATGCTTTATAGGGTGAGGAATTGTATAATAAGTGAACAAGCCATATCCTGAATTAATTTTAAGGACCTAAGGCATACTGAATCAAATTATAAAATCTTTCTCTAGGCAAATTGCATTTTTTGTATTATCTCAATTACAAATGAAAATATTTGTTTATTTAGGTCTGTTATTGGTTAGGAAAACAAACAAACAAACAAAAAAACAAAAATCTATCCTTAAGGTTAACAGGTATTTTAAATACTCATTTTTGTCCAGTGCTTCCTAAGTGTCCCAAATGTATAAATAAATCCTTTGCCACCTATTTCATAAATGATATTTGAAGGCAGCTATTATTCTGAATTAAAAAATAATTTTATTTTCTATAAAATACATGCAAGTCATTGTTATGAGCATTAACATTTCCTGTCTCTTGTTCAGCAATCAAAGAAAGTCTGGCTAATGGGATCATAATCTGTGTTTATACATTATGGACTTCAGATTTTATGATAATATAATGAAAGATGATTTGTATTAGGTTTCCAATTTCAGGTACATAATTGCTTCTTCCATCCATCCTTAGCAGGCAATTTTTTCAAAGCATTTTGTTATGAGAAGGTATTTCAATTGACATAATTATTTTGAGACTCAGTGCAGAATTCTGCAAATGTGGTTGTAATTAACATATTCTGGGTTGGCCTCTATTGTGATGCAATTCATAGCTCAAATTGTATCTCTTTATAATACCCTTATCTCTATACCAAAAACATTGACTGTTAACTTAATTTGATATGAAAGGCCAAATTTTTCATGAGGTTTAGCTGCATTATATTTTGCACCTGCATTTTTATAGGCATGGAATTTAATTGCTCCTTTATTTGGCTGATTATTTTTATATTTGGCCATTTTTGCCATTACACTGAAATTGAATTGTGCACTTACTGATGCCCTTGGGAAATTTTGCCCTACACTGACAATTTATAGTCATAATTTAATTGCAGAAACTGTGTGTGGAAAAAGGTGTCTATTAAATCTGTTGAGAAGGGTGAAGAGTTACAGTTGGACCTAAAAATAAATTTCCAGAATGATAACTATTATTGGCAAGTACTTTCAAGCTATTGCACAAATACATTTTTAGAGAGACATTTCTTATTATGATCTATTTTTATTTTCTACAGGCTTTTTCTTTTATCAAAAAATACTCATTGCATATAAATATATAAAACATTTTGTACTCTACTGTTTTACATTACTTTGTAACTTCTGTGTTTCTTCATAGATGGGGTATTTTGTAAAAAATTAGCTGCATAAATTTTAATTGACCTTCATAATGTGCGAAGAAATATATTAATACAATTGTATTTTTTTAGAATTCTGTTTGACTCACAGAGCTCCTCTGTAGGTATTATATCTTGTCCCATTTGTTAAAACGGGTTACAGTGAAAGACATTTGGAATTATCAACTACAGTAAAAAACAGTAAAATAGTGGAGGGCAAGGATAAATGGTATTAATTTTAAAATACGAGAGTTTGATTTAATGTAAGGAACAACAAAGCTAGGATCTTTATAAATATTTTAAGTCCGCAAACTAAGCGTAAGAACCAAGCTACCAAGTGTTTCCATATGCTTCTATTTTAAAATTTATTTTAAAACCTTTATCAATTTATTGTATATTTGTGACAAAACATTAACATTTACAGTCTTGGCCTGGCATGGTGGCTCACACCTGTAACCCTAGCACACTAGGGGGTAGAAGTGGGAGGATACCTTCAGACCAGAAGTTGGACATCAACTTGTGCAGAAGCAAGACCTTGTTTTTACTAAAATTGGAGAAAAGTTAGCCAGGCAGATTGGCGTGCACCTGTAGTCCAGATACTCAAGAAGCTGATGCAGGAGGATTGCTGGTGATCGGGAGTCTGAGGTTGTAGTGAGCTATGATGCCACTGCCCTCTGGAGCAGGCAGGAACGTAAGATTATCTCAAAATAACAACAACAAAAACAATTAGTCTTAAAATGAAAAGCAGCAGCTCTGTATTTTCAGTCTCATTTCCTGGAATTGGGCATTTTAATTTGTTCGTACTTTAACTCCAATGGAAATGTCTTCTTTAATTGTAAACAAACCTTATATTATTACTTTTTCAAATTTGTATGTGGAAGGGTAAAGATTTGAATCACATTCCTCATCTTCCACTTCCACTCAATACTTTCGAAATTTCTTTCTTCTACAATTAATTTTAATTTTTCTACTGCTTTTATGTGTTACTTTAGATAATATGGTTACATCACTATGTTCCATCGTCTTTGACTCCCACACATAAAATGAACATTTGACTGTTAAAAGCCTTTCCTTGGTACCTGCCCCACCACCTCCCGGTGCTTTCAAGTATCCTTTCCCTTCGTACTGTCAAGGCTGATTGCATTTGCATTCTGCTGATTATCTTAAATTGCCCATGCTTTACCTGCATTTTGAGTCTAAAAACTGAAAGCAGTGAACATCATTATATCGTTATGAATATGAACACTACTCTTCAGAACAAAGGCATTTTGTTTTGTAGGACATGTTTTTCTTTACAAGTCAAAGATTATGATTTCTATTCCATTTTAGGTTCCATTTAAACCTCCAGCCTTACATTTCAAAAGTTGTTTACCCCACATTTTAGTTGAGTTCATTTTTTTATATTATATTTTTATTTATATAAATTTCAAGGGCACAAGAGCACTTTTGTTTCATGGATACATTGCATAGTGATGACATCTGGACTTTTATTGTATTCATCACCTGAATAATTCACATTGTACCCATGATGCAATTTCTCATCACCCACCTGTCTCCCACCCGCCTACCCTTCTGAGTCTCCAGCATCATCATTTCATATTTTATGTCCATGTGCATGTTAGTGAGCTTCTACTTAGAAGTGAAAACATGGAATATTTGTCTTTGTGTGTTTGAGTTTTTACATTCAAGATAATGGCCTCCACTTCCATCCAGGCTGTTGCAAACAACCTGATTTCATTATTTTTCTATGGCTCGATAGTATTACGTTGTCTATATGTATATGGAACATTTTCTAAATTCAACAATCTGATACTGGATTCTTAGGTCGAATCTGTATCTCTGTTATTGTGACTAATGCAGAAGGAGAGGTATCTTTTTATGTAATGATTTCTTTTCTTTGAGTAAATAAGTGGTAGTGTGATTGCTGGATCAAGTGATAGTTCTACTTTTAGTTCTTTGACAGTTTTCCATATTCTTTTTTCTAAAGGTTGTACTAATTGAAATTCTCTTCCTCCATAGCCTTATCAACTTCTGTTACTTTTAGACTCTTTAAAAATAATAGAAATATCTCATTGTTGGTTTTCTTTGCATTTTTCTGATGACTGGTGTTGTTGAACATGTTTTCTTATGCTTGCTAGCCATTGGTATGTCTTCTTTTTAAAATTGTATATTTGCATCTTTCCCTCACTTCTTACTGGAGTTATTTGTTGCATGTGTATGTGCCTGTGTGTCTGTGTATGTTGAGTTCCTTGAGTTCCTTATACACTCTGGGTATTGGTTCCCCGCCATATGCATAGTTTGCAAATATTTTCTCGTATTCTGCAGATTTTGTGTTCACCTAGCTGATTGTTTGCTGTATAGAAGTTTTTAGTTAATTCAGTCCATTTATCTATTTTTGTTTTTGTTACTTGTGCTTTTAAGATCCTAGTCATTGATTATTTATGTAAATATCCAGAAGAGTTTTCTTTAGGTTTTCTTTTAGTGTTGCTATAGTTTATGATCATACATTTAAGTCTTTAATTTATCCTGAATTGATTTTTGTGTATGGTGAGAGGTAGGGGTCTACTCTTCCACATATGGCATCAAAAACCCCAGCGTGCATTTATTGAAAAGGGTGCTCTTTCACCAGTGAATGTTTTTGTCTATATGTCAGAGAATCAATCGGATATAGACATATGGTGTTATTTCTGGATTCTCTATTCTGTTTCATTGATCTCTGTCTATATGGGTATTTTTATGTCAGGAACATGACCTGTTAGTTACTGTAGCCCTATAGTACAAAATCAGATAATGTGATGCCTCTAGTTTTCTAGGATTTCTTTGATTATTTTATTTTTTTTTTGTTTCATATGAATTTTAGGATTTTTTTTATAATTGTGTGAAAAAATGGTAATGGTATTTTCATAGGTATCGCATTGAATCCATAGATTGCTTTGGGTCATGTGGTCATTTGAAAAATATTAATTCTTATGAACTATGATCAGGAGATTTTTTTTTCACCTGTTTGAATCATCTACAGTTTCTTTCATTAATGTTTTATAGTTTCCCTGATAGTGAAATCTCTCACCTTCTTTGATAAATATACTCCTATATATTTATTATTTTTACAGTTATTATAAATGGTATTTCCTTCTTGACTTGCTTCTCAGATGAATTGCTAATAAAGGCTTTATTACATCTTTTTTTATTCTCCTGAAATTCCAAATTATTTATCTCTTTCTCTCTTCTTCTCTCCTTCCATCCTTATCTTCCTCCTTTCCTTCCTTCTTTTTTTCTTCTTTTTGACTTTACATGAATAAATGTGTCTTCGTTACTATTTTTTAATATATCCCCACGTTTTACTCTTTTTGAATATTGCATAAATCCACCCATGTTTCTTGCATACAGCATGTTGTGGAGCTGTTTTTCTGTTCATATTGGGACCACTTGGTGCCTCATTCATATTTCTCTTCATTGAACTCCTTGTTGCTTCCACCATTTCTGATACTCCACCATTCTGATAAATAGCACCACATCATGCTCTTTATTTTTTTCATATTTCTTTATTAAAATAGATCATAAGTTTATTTTTTCCAATAAACCATTTTTAAATAAATCATAAGATTTTAAAAAGAATCTGGAGGTTTGATTACTCTTCATTATAGCAAAAGTGAAATAGTTTTATTTTCTCATAGTTTGTTAGCTGTAGAATTCCATTTTAAAATAAGTTTTCCTTGGAATATGAAGGCATTGTCCCTCAGCCTTCTTTTTCCTTTTGTTGGCAAAGAAAAGAATACCATTAGCCTGATTTTTACCCTTTATTCATTTGGTTTTGTATTTTCTCTCTGATTATTGTAATTCTTTCATTATTATTTTCAGTAAACTTTCATATTAATATTATAATTAATATCTAGTATCTTACTGTTTTCTCTCTTTTGCTGTGAATCTCATCTTAGTTGGGTGTTGTATTTCCTACAAAAGACCTTTTGGTTTTTTAATATCTTATTTTTTTTTAATATTTACTTCCATTTTACCTCTACTAAAATTTAATTTTTGTCATTACTCCAATCAGATAAATTATCTTTTCCTCCTTCAGGGATACGAAACTCATTTGTGTCTTCCTTTCCTCTGGTTCATTTAATCAAATCGTTTACTTTCTTCTTATGGTAGTGACAGCTATGATGTATACACATTGCTAATTTACACTCAATAGTTAGGTATAGCAGTACCGCTGCAGGTTTATAGCAAAACCCACTGTGACTGGTGCTTAATTGATCTGATTGCGCTATCCAGGTGCTATATTCATTGTTAAATATTTTCACAATTCTTCATGCATACAAATATTATAGTACTTGAAGAGTACAGAGCTGTACAAAAGTAAGACCAGAAAATAAAGATGATCCTTAAAATAATGGATCAATTATCAATATCATGTAGCTATTCTTTCAATATTACTAAGTATTTGTTTACAAAATAAGATCCAATTACAGTTGACTATTGAGCAACAACCCCTCATACAGTGGAAAAATCTGCATATAGCTTTGACTGCCCCCAAACTTAACTATTAAGAGCCTACTGTTTACCAAAAGACTGATAACATAAACAGTCCACTAACACACATTTATAATGTTATTTGTATTATATAATACATTCTTATAGTAAAGTAGACTAGACCAAAGAAAATGTTATTAAGAAAATAATAAAGAACAGGAAATATATTTACAATTCATTTAGTGGAAGTGGATTACAGGAAAGGTCTTCATCCTCATCTTCTCTGCCCTGAGTAGACAGAGGAGGGAGCAGAGTAGAGGTTGGTCTGACGCCCTCTGCTGTCCTGGGGCGGCACAGGCACAGACGTAAGGAGATAGAAGGGAGGTAGGATAGGGAGGCATACTCAGCATAACTTTCATTGAAAAAAGTGTCTGAGGGGATCCCTGAAGTTCCAACTTTGTGGTTTAAGTGTGAGTTTTATATACAAAAACGCACACCAATCTGGTGTATAAACAGTAAGTAATAGTTCTGAAAATTGAATTATTTATTTATCTAAACTTAATTTTTAGATATGTAAAATCTCTATAATTTCCCCAGGAAAACGTCTAGTATTTTCCAAGGCAATAGCAAAAAAAAAAAAAAAAAAAAAAAATGGATGTTGGCAGATAATGTTAAATTTCTTTCAAAAAAACATTTAGCATACGCCAGCTTTTTCCTTCTCAGGCTAGTCCTGGAAATTTACATAACTTCTGTATTTTTTTTTCAAAACTTCAACCCAAAATTTGGGACTGAACTTTATTTTATTTTGTATTTCTGTGAGGTCACACATTTCCTAACATAACCACTTGAGTAAAATCTCTAATATCTTCATTTTAGGTAGAACTGATCTCAGTTGGGCTTTTGCTTAGGAGGGTTTTCTGCCCATAGTGAAGCCTAAAACCTATTCCCCTATATTTTCTGCTACTTACTTAAAGTATTAATCTATTTGAAATTTATTTGTATACATTTTATTATGTATTATGCAAATATAGCATATGTGTCGGGGACCCTGTGGTCCAGTCTCGGTCGCTGCAGGAAGGAAGCAGGCGTGACACGGATTTGAACTGCAAGCTTGCAGGAGGCGGGCTAACCTTAGTTGCAGGGTAGGCCCAAGCCCCCTCTGCAATGGCTATTTATTAAGGTTATACACAACAGTTGTGGAGAGTTAAGGTTATTACATATGAGGGTTGCCTGTGTAAGGATTGCCACGTGCTCTCCTCACGTGTTCTTTCCCCACAACCCTCATGAAGAACTACTAAGCATCAATGTTTAACGCGCTTACTAGTAAGTGACTGACCTTATCTCATTCCGGAACACTGAGTTACTTGGGGGATTGCCCCCAAGTCAGGAAACGTCTCTAGGCTTTCCAGGAGACTGTCCTATTCTCTGCGTTTCCTTTTAATGTGATAAGAATCAGTAACTGTCTTTTGCAAGCATGGTATCCAGTCCTGGTGTGTTTGTAAAAAACTTAAAATTATGCTTAGAGAAATTATTTAACATTATACAATAATTACTTACTTTTCTCTTAACTTAATCCCCACCTTAATTATGTATGGATTTCTTTTATTTGGGAGAATTTACTTCTACATATTCTTTTTATTTCTCTGATCAATTTGCCTGCCTTTTGAAAAGCATTAAATTTATTTCATTAATGCAGCATTTTGGTACATTTTTATTATTTGTGCTGAGTAATGTTTATTAATATTTAAAACATTTCTGAGATTGTTTCATGGGTCATTCTCAGGTGAAATACAAACTAACTTATTAAGAAAAGATATGTGAATAAATTAAACCTTGCTAAGAATTTTAAGTTCCAGTAAACCTGTTAAGATATTTTATGACCATGGCATAGTCTTTAAGGTACAACCTTGAATCAAAGAGACGTGGGTTTGAAGGATCAGACCTTGGTTTACTAACCATGGAGAAGTCAGAAGGAGAATGAGTGCATACCAAAGTTTAGGCCTGACATTTTGCAACAGCAAAGGGAAGATAATAACATAAACCTCATAAGGACACTGTGAATTTTAAAGAGATAATTATTTTAAGTGCTTACCTGAGAACCTGGCACCAAATGATCATTGGGTAAATGGTTGCAATATTAATTTAATTTTGTCAGAGGACTGATTTAGGAATAACATGGAGTGATTTACTGATCACCCTTACACATTTGCTTATTGATAGTACGAGATGATATCATCTCTAAAGTATTTCTGAAAACTAAAGCTATAAACTTCTTTGTTAAAACAACAGGATTCCTGAATCTAAAACAACTAATATGTTAAAATATAAATTCATAATCATGTTTGATGATGATTAAGATTTTAGGGAAACTTCCTGCTTTCACTTGTGTTATTCTGACTTCCAATGAATCATGCCTTCCTGTGGCCGTGCGACCTTCCTCTGTGCCATTGTCATTGTTCTCATCAAAAGGTGAAGTTTATTTATCCACCTTCCTTGAGACTAAGCTGTACATAAAATTTGCTTTAACCAATAAGACGTGAAAGAAATGGAGTACAAAGTCTGCAGTCTAAGCCTTAAGAAGCCATATAGTTTCCACTCTCGTCATCTGAGAACACCGTGTTAGGAAAGCCCAGTCTACTCTACTGGAGGATAAAAAGTCACTAGGAGGAGAATCCAGGTGTTCACGCGGCAGCTTTCACCAACTGTCAGAGATGTGCATGAGATGAGATGTACTTGAACCCTCCAGTCCTGATGGAAGACTGCAGCCATATCCAGAAAGACTAGCAGACAAAATACCTAGCTTGTTGAACACAAAAAATTTTTAAAGGGTTCATTATTTTAAATCAGTAAGTGTTAGAGTAGTTTCTTTCACATTCATAATGAATAGGACAATTAAAACCAACATGTGTGTGGCGAATGCTCTCTCTCTCCACTCAGGCATCCTGGCACCAACCATCTTTTCTTCCCCCAGAACATTCTTCCTCCAGAACATATTGAGGAAGAATCGAACATGTTGGGGAAGAATCCTTCCTCTTCTTTGAAGGTTTGGTAGAAATCTGGTGTGAAGCCATCCAGACCAGGGCATTTTTTGTTGGAAGATTTTTTATTGTTCCTTTAATTTCAGTGCTTGAAATTGATCTGTTCAGGTGCTCTATTTTTTCCTGGCTAAGTCTAGGGAGAGGGTGTGATTCCAAATATTGAGCCATTTCCTTCACATTGAGAAGCTGTTGGGGAAGATTCCTTCCTCTTCTTTGAAGGTTTAATAGAATTCTGGTGTGAAGCCATCCAGACTAGGGCATTGATACCAAAACCAGGAAAAGACCCAACTAAAAAGGAGAATTTCAGACCAATTTCACGAATGAATACAGGTGTAAAAATTCTCAACAAAATCCTTGACAATAGGTTACAGGTTATCATCAAAAAGTCTACATCATGATCAAGTAGGTTTCATCCCATGGATGCAAGGTTGGTTTAATATACACAAGTCCATACACGTTATTTCTGAGGGTGCAGGGTGAATATAAAGGAGATAGCAATTTCTGTCTTCACAAAATAAACCATGGAGCAAAACTTCTCATAACTTAATTCAAACAGAAATTCTTTCGAAGTTCATTTTATGTAGGTACAACCAGTATTTGGAAAAGTTTTACTCTTGTAGACCTTTGGAGCACAAAGCAATGGAAAAAGACAAAGAGTTTTAATAATAAAATGAAAACTAATAGACATAAAGGACGAAAGTGGTCATAAAAGTAAATGATAGAAGTAACTCGATAGGGCAAAATAAGACTGTGCCAAATACATTCTCTTACAATAGCTCCCCTTTATGTCTCAATGATGTGACAAAAACTAACAAAAGCATATTTTCTGAAACTTTATGTCTTTGCTGTTCTCTTATACCATTACTTGTACATTGCTTCATTATGATTTGGTCTCCTTCCCAATTTCCCACATTTTTGGCTGCACACAGACAATTAACACATTAACTCATTGACTTAACTAAAGAATATATCTCAATTCTGCGGTAATAATTTATTTTATTTTATTTTTTATTGTTTTCGGTTCATCGAGGGTACAAAGAATTAGGTTACACTGATTGCGTTTTATAGGTAAAGTCCCTCTTATAATTGCGCCCCACCCCCAAGAGTTGTGCTATACACTGTGACCCCACCCCCCTCTGTCCCCCTCTCTCCCCCTCCCTCCTTTCCCTGCCCCTGACCTTGAATCGGGTTTTTTTCTTACGTGGTCTACTGGCTTCATATTAGAATTCAGTACACTGGATTCTTGCTTCACCATTCTTGTGATACTTTGCTAAGAAGAATGTGTTCTACCTCCATCCAGGTTAAAATGAAAAGTCTCCATCTTTTTTTTAAAGCTGAATAGTATAAATGGTTATACATATACCACAGCTTGTTAATCCATTCCTGGTTGGTGGGCATTTAGGTTGTTGCCATTTTTTGGTGTTTATTATTGAGCTGTGATAAACAGTCTAGTGCAAGTATCCTTATGGCAGAAGGATTTTTTTCCTTCTGTGTAGAGGTCTAATAATGGGATTGCAGGATCAAATGGGAGCTCTAAGTTGAGTTCTTTGAGGTTTCTCCATACTTCCTTCCCAAAAGGTTGTATTAGTTTGTAGTCCCACCAGCAGTGCAAAAGTGTTCCTTGCTCTCCACATCCACACCAGCATCTGCAGCTTTGAGGCTTTGTGATGTGGGCCAATATCACCAGGGTTAGGTGCTATCTCAGGGTGGTTTTGTTTTGTTTTGTTTTGTGCGGAGCCTCAAGCTGTCACCCTGGGTAGAGTGCTGTGGCATCACAACTCACAGCAACCTCCAATTCCTGGTCTCAAGCGAGTCTCCTGCCTCCACCTCCCAAGTAGCTGGGACTACAGGCGCCCGCCACAAAACCCTGCCATTTTTTGGTTGCAGCCATCATTGTTTGGCAGGCCCAGGCTAGATTTGAACCCGCCAGCTCAGGTGTATGTGTCTGGCACCTTAGCCCACTGAGCCACAGGCGCCGAGCCTCTCAGGGTGGTTTTGATTTGCATTTCTCTCATGATGAGGAATGAGGAGTATTTTTTCAAATGTTTGTTAGCCATTCATCTGTCTTCATCAGAGAAGATTCTATAATTTCCTGATAGAAACTCTTTTAGGCTTTTTCTCCCCTACTTAGAGATTTGGGTCATTAATTTATCCATTTCTTTGTGCTACATCTGTCTCTCAATGTAGCCAATCACAGATTAAGTGACTCTTACTTATTTAGTTTCCTTCTCAGATATTTCTAAATCAAATTCAAATTCTCATACTTCTTAGTGCAATAGATAATTAATATCCCTTATGCTCAGATTTATTGTTTACACACACAAAAATAATAATTCTTATACTACCAGCCTGATCTGAGAATTAAAATCATTCAAAGGCAATGTTGTTCATGTAATGGGATAAAACAATCACTTGAAACAAACTTGTATCATTTATAAGAAGTACAGGATTTAAAGAAAATTATATTTGTGACATAAAATTTTTATCATCAAAGTTGGCCGACTTCCATCTTCTGCATCAAATGGCATGGAAATTAAAGGGCCATATATCTGTCACTCCTTAAACAAGAGACCCAGAAATCCAAAACTAAATTGTCAATAGAATATTCCTGGATAGAGAGAAAGCTGGGCCTGCCGGAAAAGAATCTATTTTGCAAATTTGACTTGGAAACTTAAATACATTTTAAATAATATAAAACAAAATTGTATAAACAATTTTGAAAATCTATACCAAAATGAATCAAAGTAGCACGTTAGCACCACACACACACACACACACAAGTGAGATAAAATGTCTAGGATTTGTTTTGACCTTTCAAACTAATACAGTAATGATGGGGAGAGAGAGTGATGAGGTAATGAGAGAGTTACATGAGGTACCTGATTGGCCTGAATTGATGAGGCCACATTAATGTACTTACGCAATCACATACGTGTTCTCTTTGCAATGAAAGCACAATATTGATGTTCCTGCCTAACCCTTTCAAAGATGGTCTGCTTTCCTGTGTTGCATCATATTTAAAGTCTTTTAAATTTATTCTTTAAAGGATCAGCATTTATGGACCGTTTTTCTTGGGGCCTCTCCTTGATTATTTTTTTCTGTATCAATCAGAAATATTCTGTGCAGGTATGAAGCTTTATGTCATTACCTCTGGGATAATCTGTTTCTTGTGTGTCCGTTTCTGGGGGACAATTTTGTTA
Source organism: Arctocebus calabarensis (assembly GCA_963573935.1). NCBI lineage: Eukaryota > Metazoa > Chordata > Mammalia > Primates > Lorisidae > Arctocebus > Arctocebus calabarensis. Next base: position 30,835 of record CAUYON010007063.1, read on the forward strand.
GGAGCTCCTGTGTGTAGAAGGCCTTTGTTCCAGTTTATAATTGGCTCTCTAGCTACATAGATTTTCTCCTGAGTATTTTCCAAAGTCTTGTTCTTAGCTTATTTCTTAAACTTTACCAGACACTCTTACTTTTTTTACCTTTTCTATTTGCTGTCTTTATGAAATAAAGTTATGAAAGAATGATATCCCTCAAGGTGTCATAATGTTGTATCTGAGGAGAACGCTTACCCAGGCTGTGATTTTTTTTTTTTTTTCTTAAACTGGAAGATGAGTCTCACAGCCATTGTGAATTCATAATGGCTTTTCATTTGCTTCATGAAACATCTAATTTAAATCATACTTCTACATATATTTATTGATCAGAGGTTTGATACAAAAATTTTGCTTTGAAATGCTTTCTTTTATGTTATATACAGTTCAGGAGAAAGCACAGAGAGGTGATGATTCTTTTTCATAAGTTCCGATAAATAGAGTACGTACATCTTCTAGTTAATTCTTACGTTCAGAAATTTCTGGGCTATAAAAAATGCTCCGCTTTCTTTTTGTTTTGTTTTGTTTTATTTTGTTTTTTTGTTTTGAGACATAGTCTCACTCTGTCACCCTTATTAGAGGCACATGGCATCATAGCTCACAGCAAACTAAAAACTCTTGAGATTGAGCAATCCTCTGACCTCAGCCTCCTGAGTAGCTGGGACTACAGGCACCGGCCACAACACCTGGCTAATTTTTCTATTTTTAGTAGAGACTGGGTCGCACTTGTCACTGCCCGCTGTGGCACTCCCATTACTGCAT
>CAUYON010007064.1:0-17530 GCA_963573935.1 Arctocebus calabarensis
TACATGTATACCATGGAATATTATGCAGCCTTAAAGAAAGACGGAGACTTTACCTCTTTCATGTTTACATGGATGGAGCTGGAACATATTCTTCTTAGCAAAGTATCTCAAGAATGGAAGAAAAAGTATCCAATGTACTCAACCCTACTATGAAGCAAATTTATAGTTTTCGTATGAAGGGTACAAGAATATGGGGAAAGGGGCAAGGGTAGGGAGGGGGGGAGGAGGTTGGGGTGGGGGGAGGGTAATTGGTGGGGCCACATGTACGGTGCATCTTAGAAGGGTACAGGTGAACCCTACTAAGTGCAGAATACAAATGTCTTCATATAATAACTGAGAAAATGCCAGGAAGGCTATGTTAATCATTTTGATGAAAATAGTTCAGATTGTATATGAAACCAGCACATGGTACCCCTTGATTGCACTATTGTACACAACTATGATCTAATAATAAAGACAATAGAAAAAGAAAAAAAAAATCTTATTCATGTCCAGGCTAGTCTCCCAACTCCTGAGCTCAAGTGATCTGTCTAAGCCCTCCAGAGTACTAAGATTACAGGTGTGAGACACCAGGCACCTAGCCTCATAATACTCTTTTAAATCGAGTATCTGAAATTGCATGCATTTTCATTAATGTTTACATAAACAACTTCAAAACTAAGATACACATCAAAATAGCCTAAAGTTATTAGACTCTTTTATAAGCTTGTTATATTAAAATTGAAAGTTATTAATAGAAAGGAAATTAGTCCTACAAAAATGTACCCAGCTGAGTGTAAATAACTATCAGAATAAGTAACAATTTTGTTACATTAAAAGGACAATTGTGAATTTAGCAAAGAACTATATATTTCAGCATATGTGTATTGTTATAAGCATAAAGGAAATATTGCTTATACAGAGTAACAGATTTGCACTAAAAATACCAAGTTAAATGTATTAAGATATACATATTTAATTATTTATATTTTTTTACCTTCTTCTGTAAATTCTACATTTTTCTATAAATTGTCTTTCATGACATTTAATTTAATTTATTTTTAAGAATCTCAACTTGGAAGGCTGGGCTCGGTGGCTCATACTTGTAATTCCAGCACTCTGTGAGGTCAAGATGGGCAGTTCATAGGTTTGAGACCAGCCCGAGCCAGAACGAGGCCCCCGTCTCTAAATAATAGCCAGCACCTGTAGTCCCAGGTACTTGGGGAGGCTGAGGCGAGAGAATAGCTTGAACCCAAGAGTTTGAGGTTGTTGTGAGCTATGACAGAGGGTGTCACAGCATTCTACAGAAAGCAACAAAGTGAGACTCTGTCTAAAAAAGAAAACTAGGTAGGCATTGTGAAAGATGCCTGTAGTCCCAGCTACTCAGAAGGCTGAAGCAGAAGGATCGCTTCAGCCCAAGAGAGTTGGAAGTCGCTGCTAACTGTGATGCCATTACACCCAGAGCTACAGAGTGAGCCTCTGTCTCACAAAAAAAAAAAAAAAAAAAAAAAATGTGGTGAAGCTTTTTTTTTTTCAGTAAGCCTGCATCAAATTCACATCATAGAAAATATATCACAATACTTATGCATAAAATGGTTAATTTGCATGTAGCAGTAAACTTGTTGTATATATGATACTTATTAGAACCATTGTAATAAGCAGTCTTATGCCACTCACTGCTATTAAAAGTGTCTGAATAAGATTAATACGTTGAACTAAAATGAGGGTCATTGGTTAAGAGGCAATTGTTTGTAAATGAATATACAACTGTTAGCGAGAATACTGGGAACTGAATGCTCATAGATTAACATATTGACACTCAATCCACACTTCAACCAAAATTAGCTATAATTATCATAATGCTTAAAGAGTATCATTTCAGCAATACGATTAGCCCTTAATTTCAAAAATTTCAAGAAAATAAACGCTAGACATTGATAGCCACATTTCTACAGCACATAGAACAAAATTTTAAATTAATGCAACAAACATCAGTTTTCTTGTCCAATAAATAGAATCAAGAATACTTTGAAAAGATTGGGCGTGTTTCAGGTATGGCCATCTATGAGTTGACAATATTTTAGATAATTTCAAACAACACCTACATGTTTTTCTTAGTATAGATTAATTTTAACTTCTATGTTTTAATGTATATATACACACATTAGACTATACATTTAGTAATTGAGAATCTCCATCTTTAAAAGGAAATTTTATGTCTATATGTATTATTTTTTCATAATATTAATCCACTAACATATGTAAGTAGGCATATTTAAGTGTCATTTATGTGTAATCAACATTGCCCTTTTTAGCATAAGATTTTTGAATTTTGACCAATGAATACCCTACTGTAACTACCACCTCATCATGATGTAGGTCAGGGCCCCCATAACGTAAAATTTAATTGATGTCTCAGTAAAGTTATGCCCATAAAAAAGCAACATAATCAAGGTAGACATTCAGGCACTGAGGTCAAATATACCCAAATTCACAGACAGAGCTACATCCATCCACAGTCTTCCTTTTTGATTTTATTGAGGTTCAGTACCCATACAGAAAAAGTCACTACTTTTAGTGTACATTAATAAGAGGCTTGAACAACATATATAATCCAGTCATGTAATCACCACTACCTTTACAAAGGTAAAGAATAGCTCCATCATTCCGCCAAATTCATTTATTTCTTTTTGTATTAAACACCTTTAGCCAATCCAGCCCTGCTTTTATAATTTTGCCTTGGTCAGAATCTCATATAAATAGAATCATAGAGGATGCAAAATTTCTAGTTTAGATTTTTATTTAGGATACAGCATTTAAGATTTATTTATGTAGTTTCATGTATCAGCAATTTGTTTCCTTTCATTTATGATCAATAATCCATTGCATTGATATACTTCATTTTGTTTGTCTATTCACCAGCTGAATGTGTTGGATTTTTTTTATGTGTGTTTGATTTTATATCCTATTTGAGGAAATTATGATAAAGGCTGCTGTAAATATTCCCATGCAAATATTCATTCACAGAAAGTGTTTGTGCTAGTATACATGCTTATGGGTTAATTATGGAACAGGAGAATTATTGAACCCTATGCTATGTATAGGTATAAATTTAGAGGAAATACATCAAGTATTTTTCATAGAGCTGTGCTAATTACATTTCCACTAGCAACGTTTGAGAGTTCCAATTGCTGTATAATCTTCTCCAGTATTCAGTGTTTTGTTCTTGTCATGTAAGTCCTTTTAATAAGTGTTGGATGTTACTACTTGTCTCATTGTGGTATCAATTTGCATTTTCCTATAGAAAATATTTCCATGTATGCTATTTGAGATTGAAGTATTTTATTATACATGCATTTTGAAAATACATCCTTGTGGACCAAATTTATATTTTTCTAATTTTCTTTATGATGTTATTCAAAGGCCATTTTTCAAAGAATTTCATCATGTTCCATATACTTATTTTTAAATGTATCACTTTTGATGTCATGTCCAAATAATACTTATATCACTGTTTTCCTAATCTTTCAGCCTGGACAAAGGAAACATGTAAAATATGTAAAGAATCAGTTAATTAATTACTGCATATTCAGGAATTAGATAAATGCAGAAGTAAGACTAAATACTAAATTGGGAATTTATAGTATTCAGAAAATAAAGGGCAAGAATTCTATTCACCAAGTCCAGGTGGAGTGATTATGGTAGTAACCATTAACTAAGAAATTTTTATTTTCTAATTGTCCCTGTTTAGTCACAATGGTAGAATCTAAATACTAATTTATTCATTAGGTATTCATAAATAATTAATAATAGTAAGGGAAATAACTTGGAATCTAGAATTTTATGTCTAATCATATTACCATACAAATGAGACTGCAATTTGAAAAAAAGCTAAAACTTTTATTATTTCACACAGGAAAGATTTTTTTGGAAGAGTCATTTAATTACTAGAGCAATCAATCCCAAAGAATGCTGCAACATAATTTTGAAGTAAGTGAGTAAAATAATTTTGTAAAATGAACTGATTCCTTTAAAACACTTGATCTTAGCCAAAAGACCAAAAAAGTGATGAGTAAAGTACACGTGAAGATAATCAGTTGAGAACACTAACAACAAAAATAAATGAAGTAACAAATATGCTATATTGATAACTTATAAAAGAGACTTGGGAAAAAAGTCATTACTTCCATACATAATGATAATAAATTCAGTTCACTTAGAATGTGTAACAAATTTTGATCATATAACACAAAATAAAATCACTATTATATATGAATCATGAGAGAAGTACAGAGAGAAATTCATAAATTCACTATTATGGTGAGGAGAATTCAACAGACTTGTCATGACTATGGATAGATCATACACACTATATAAATCATACAAGATCTGAAAATCTATATTCAATAGTTATACATGAAAGTTTTGTATAATATTTATAAAGACACATCCTGCATAAGTACATATTACCTTCATAAAATTGTTCAAGTTCTAGGTCATAGCCTTGACAAACTTCTAAGAATAGGAATATAAATGTTACTAACATTACTGCATGTATTTTTAACAAAACAATGTTATATAATGGACAGATTAAAGAGAACAGAAATATGGATAATTTAAAATACCTAGGGCAGCGTTCATAACTCAGTGGTTAGGGCACCAGCCACATATACCAAGGCTGGAGGGTTTGAACCTGGCCTGCACCTGCTAAACAACAAAAACAACAACAACAACAAAAATAGCAAGACGTTGTGGCGGGCACCTGTAGTCCCAGCTACTTGGAAGGCTGAGGTAAGAGACTTGCTTAAACCCAAGAGTTTGAGACTGCTATGAACTGTGTTGCCCAGGTACTCTACCAAGGGCAACAGCTTGATACCCTCTCTGAAAACAAATGACCAAACAAAAAAGCTAGAATCACTTTAAAAATTATACCACAATATTTGTGGAATAAATAAATGTGATTCATTGAAGAAAACACATCCTAATTTATAAAACAAAATAGCAGCTATGTTTTATTAGAAAATAATGAATTAGAAATTAAGATTAATAAGTTATGCATCAAACTTAAGAATATATAAACAGCAGAACAGCATAACTTGTGATATTTTAAAACACATAACTAAAAAAAGAGGAAAGCAGAAACTAAAGAAAATAGACAAATCTTTTGCAAGATTGAGTAAGTAAAAGGTAGAATGCACAATTTTAAGTATTATCAATGAAAATAGATATAATCTCAGATTTTAAAACATGAATGTATGTCAAATATTTTTTAAAAAGTAAACTAAAAATACAAAAAATTGCATCAAAATTGAAAGAAGACAAGTAACCTACATAAAAATGTAGCTATTAAAGAATTTGTTAGGACTTAAAAAATCTGCTCACGGAAGAATCCACGTGACTATGGTTTTGCAGAAAAGCTACCAAATTTTCCATAAATAGATGGCCCTGAAATGCCTCTTCTTTTTTCTAACCTCTTAAGGTGGAAAGATAGATCATTGATTTTTGTCCTCTCCTCTTTGCTAATTCAGTGTACTCCATCTGCAGTTTGACTTTCCACAGTTTCCGTTATCCATGGTCTGAAAATATTAAAAGAAAAAATCCAGAAAACATAACTTGTAAATTTTAAAACACATGCTGTTCTGAGTAGCATGATGAAATCTCATTGCATCCTGCTCTGTTTCCCCCAGACATAAATCCTGCCTTTGTCCAGTGTACCCACACTGTCTATGCTCCTGTTAGTCAATGGGTGGCCTTCTTTTTATTTTTTTAAAATAATTTTATTAAATCATAATTGTATACATTGGTGCAATCATAGGGCACAATGTGCTTCATCTATAATCAGAAATATTTTGATTGTACTGTTACAGATAGCCTTCATGGCATTTTCTTGATCACTATATAAAGACATTGATACTGTACCTTTAATATAAAGTTTTAATACATACTCCCCCAATATTAGAGACAGTCAGCATTTTGTCACCTGCTCATGAGTTTCTCTTAGAAAAGTTTCTCTTTATGTCTTTTGCCCAATTTGTAATGAGGTTACATGACTATTTCTTATTTTGCTTTAGTTTTTGTAGAGTCTGATTACTAGTTCTTTATCAGATAAATAGCATGAAAATATTTTATCCCAATGTGTCTATTGTCTATTTGCTCTTGGCTATGCAGATGCTTTTAAATTTGATTAGGTCCCATTGATTTATTTTTATTGTTGCTGTGATTGATCCTCTGATCTTCATAAATACTTTTTCTAGGCTGAGTCCTATAAGAATTTTTCCAACACTTTCTTCTATAGAATTTTAATATAATTTTTATAGATTTTCTATGGGTGTTAAAATCAATTTTGCATTCCTTTTCTTCTTTTAATCTGCTTTTCGTCAGCTGGTTTTCAGTAAACTTTTAAGGGGTGAAGGGAAAGTTTTCCCTTGGCTCCGGCAATGTTTAGACTTTAAAGTCAATATATTTGCTTAGGTCATGAGAACACCCATTCTATTTTATAAAATGAGGTGTTGCCTAATTCTACAACAGTAAAAGGAAAAAAAAAAGACAATTTGATCTTTAAACTTGTGTTGATTTTGTCTTTCAACGGAATGTAAACCAAAAATCGTACGTGTGAACACAGATGACCTTACCTCACCCTTTACCCCCTCCCCAAATTAAAAATCGTCATGTTAGAAGTAGCCGGTCCTCTCCCAGACATGTACTTACAGAATACCGACTTCGTCACGTTGTTTGTGGAACATGGGTTAGTAAGGTTTTCTTTCTTGCGTGCTTCAGGAATCCATGCTAAGTATGTGTAAATAAAGAACGATTAAGTGGCAATCAAGAACATTTGATTTGCTAAAGATATTTTAACAATATGAATCATCCAATGCTGATGGAACTTTGAAAATTAACTATAAAGATGTCCGCATATAAATTGTGATGTCTTTTCAAAGTATACAGCATTTATTTATGAAACTTTTGTGTAGTCCCATTTTAATAAAAAGTATTGACATGTGTAAAAGCTCACGAGTTTAATTCTGTTTTTCCTGACTTATGCACGTTGTCTGATTTGGTTTTGCCTGGAATGAACCTTGAGAGTTAAATATTTCATGTGGACGTATGTATATTTCATAAGGATGTATGTATATTTCATATGGGCGTATGTTAACGCCAAGTGCAAGGGACCCCAGGGGGAAATGAACAATCAATAATAGCAGTTCCCCCGTGTCAGCCCATCAGACCTCTGCTCTGCTGAATATCCAAAGAAACTGTGTTTGTGTGAAGCAGCAGATAGGACAGAGCCTATTTCAGGTCTCCCGCTGTGTCACACAGACAATTACATCACCACACCCACCGCCGGCCTTGGAATTTATCTTGTTTTGCTGTTTTCTTAGGACTATTTCAGGTGAGATTTTACAGGTTTGATTTTCAACGATTGCCTGCTTACTCTGCTATTGTATTTCACGGACTTTTCTAATAATGGCACATGGCGTGTCTTATGAACCTGAATAAACCTTCAATGGAAATATTATCTAATAATAAATTTGATGAAACACTGAAAAGAAAACACAGTTTTAATAGCCCAGTAATATCAATCAACTGTTGTGAAATCAGAGGATGATGATACCTCCTGCCCAGGCCTGGAGCGGGAACCCCATTTTCTTCTTCTTCTTCTTCTCCTCCTTCGTCTTTTTTGGCCAGGGCTGCATTTGAACCTGCCGCCTCTGGTATATGGGGCCAGCTCCCTACTCCTGTGAGCCAGGTGCTGCCCAGAATCCCCATTTTCTGAGCCTGAGCAGGCTCAGGTCCAGACTCCACCTCTCGGTGTGGGAAATCAGGTAAAGAGGACCATGTTATGTATCAGTGGAAAGTTTTGTAAAACTGGTGCCATGTAACATGGAAAATAAAAAATGTTTTTAATAAACTGATAGAACTGTAGAAGGCAATATTCAGAAAAACAAATTACAAGTGCCAACTGGTTTCTTTAAGCTATGAAAAAAATCCCAGACCCTGTAGGAAGAAGCCGTGGAGAAAGATCAAGGCCATGAGCTCCCAGCACCTGACTTGTAAGTCAAAGGCTACCTTGACCCCAGATTCAGACACAAATCATTGAACCCACTACCTTGTGTCTGCCTTACATTGTGAGAAAACAACTCGTTAATTTACGCCACTTATTTGAGATCCTATTATGCAGCAGTAAGTAACTGCAGCCTAATGATGGCTTTCCCTATGTAACTATAATTTTAAATAGATCACTTAATTCTGTTTAATTGCAGAAAATACATTAGAATCTCAATCCTCAAAGCACAATTTGAGATTATAGGAATTTTTAATTCATAAATAGCATTTAGATTTAAGAGTTGGATCACTGGATTTTAGAGTTGTTTTATGTTGTCTGAATACTTTATTCCTTATATGCAAGACTTTGGGAGACGTCTGCTCAGATTCTGGCTGACTTCTTTGTTGAGGATTCCCGCCTCCCAGAGTTGGGGCAGGAACTTTCCCAGCAAGAGTTTCCAACTGCATTTTCCAGGTTACACGACTTGCTTTGGGGGGAGGAGTTCTAGTTCCTATCACTTGATTTGGGGAAGGTGAATTCTGATTCCCATGACTTGTTTCAGAGGACAAAGAGGATCAGAAAACAGGAGGATGGCAAATGTCAGAAAGCCCCGGCCTTGAGTCTGTTTCCTTCATTCAAAGCACTCAGCTGGCCAAGGAGCCAAACTTGGGGTATCCTTTTCCGACCATCAACAAGTTGCCTGGAGAGCATGGCACTGAGGGGAGTTTTATTTTCATAGCGCTTATTTTATTTTAAAATCCAAGATAATGTAATTTGATTTTAATGTCCGTCATGTTCTTACAAGACTCTGTTTTATAAGTTCATATTATTTTAGGGATATATTTCCCCATTTCTCCTTTGAGATATTAAATGTCCTTTAAATTCATTTCAAAGTTACTTGCGTTTTATTCAATTGCTCCTCTTTATTATTTATTAATTTTGCTGATCTCACGTGAGATTGAGCTTTCTCTCTCTCCCTCTCTCTCTCTCTCCACCCCTCTCTTCCCCCTATCACCTCCCTTTCTTTTTTGCTATTGTTTTTAGCAGGCTTCGCAGGCCCCATATAAACCTAGAAATTACTGTGGCCCTCAGCCCGTAATGGTGCAGGGTATTCCAGATCAAGCCTCTGAGGTGACAATCTTGCACCACAGAGGATAGCTTAACCTTCCCTCCTGTCCAGGTGAACAGATGTACACAAGCCACAACTCCCAGAAACTGTCAGAGCATTTTTGTGTGTGTCCTTTCTTCCGTGGACAGAGCCTTAACTCAGCCCTTCTCATTCTCCTAGGCCCCAGTGATTTGCAAATCAATATATTTATCGGAAATAGTTAAAATGTGGTTAAAACCCCTCTGCCTACTTAGAATCCTACTGATCAGCATATTCACTGTCTTAGCACTAACCCATGAAAATATCTTATATATAAAAAAAATAAAAGCAGTTCAGTAAGGTTTGGAAATAACAGCAAAGGAAACCATGGGTTTATGAAGCCACCTTGACCAGAAATCCTCCAAGAGCTCCCTAGCACTAACCTTCCCCCACACTCCAGTCAAGATCTCAACACCTTGACTATGAATACCACGAAAGTTCCATTTTTTCCCAGACACCTGCATGATACAAGCCATCCTTAGTCAGGGAATTTATAAGAAGAATACAAATGTTCACTCAAAGGGAAGACTTTACATACAGTTATTAAAAGATGTCAAGTTCACGGTATAAAAAAAGCTACAAATGAATAATAGCAATAAAATCTGTTCTGAAAGCAACTTCTATTTCCCCCTTAGCAAGAAACAGGAAGACAATCTAACCTAGTTGAACTCAGAGTGTGCGGTGGGTCTGACTGCGTCCCACGCTGTCAGTGAGGCCCCGAGTCTTACTTTGGGTCTTTCTTCATTAATCACAGCTAGTCATTATTCTTTTTCATTCTTAAGCTGCATAAAACTGCTCTCTCTTTCTCTCTAATAAGACCCCGGTCTAATTTCTGTCTCTTGGAGTCTGTGGTTCTGCTCTGCGCTGGATAGGTGAACATTTAAAACACTTTGGTGGTAAATGCCACTTCCGATGTGCCCTTGAATCTGAGAATTATCGCCAATGGCAAACCAATGCACAGGCCAGGACTCTGCCCACTGAGGGTCGGTATTCTTTCCGAAATTAGTGTTTAGTTGTTCTGTGGTCAGCATCAAAAAGCACGCACAGTGCAAAATGTAACAGGACTATCCACTGAAAGACACAATTCTTATTTTTAAGGAGCTTACCGGCTATTCGTAAAGACAATGAGAAGCATTTTCAGCCTTTTGTTCTTTACAGGTGAGGTTGATACTAGCAACAGGCAGGTCGGAGGGAAAACTGCAGTGACGAGATGAAATATCAAGGACCTGAGGGAAAACCATGGCCTGGGAAAAAAAAGGGCAAACCCAGAAAAACCAACAGCAAGAAGGAGCCACCACGGCAGAGTTCTGAAAAATAAAAGAACAAAGAGCTAAACATAATGATAATCAAAAGGCAACAACAGCGGGGACAATGACAGCAGTGCCTTTGCGAAGTGCCTACTGAAATATTTTGAGCACAAGCTACCAAAAACAATGTCCGCGCCGGGGATGGGCCCAGACAGAACCATTTGAATGAGTACAATTATTACTGGGTCGTAGAAGTTCCAAGTTTGATGCGACTTTGGGTCACACACAAGAGAAGCCCTGAGTCGTTAGAAATCAAGAGGTGTATGTTTTCAGTGCAGTCAAATGTAAAAGGCAGTACTTAAATTAAGATAAATAAATAAAGACAGTACAATAAAATAATTCATTATCTTAGAAGACGGCGTGATTTTTTTTTATCAAATCTACATAAGTTCTGAAGATTTAGGAAGAGAAAATCTTACATTACCACTTCATCAAAGGAGTATTGAGAAAATGTCTTCTTTATTTTGTATTTTCTAGACGTCCCTTAATATAAACATTGACACCTGAATTGTCACCTGCAATCTCCCGAAAGCAGCCTAGGCCATGGTAAGAGTCACCAGAGACACATGAAGGCCACTGCTTCTTTCTCTCCGTGTATTATGTTCACCCGCCATTTAATTAAAGAAAATACAAGTTATCATTTTAGACTTGAGTCAACATAAGTTGCATCTGAACCTACAATGACCTCTGGAATTATCTATCTGGAATTTCTTAAAATATCCTGCAATACACAATGAATGAAAACTATAACAATTTTCCCGGATTTTTATTTTTTTTCCAAGCACCAAAGATGAACAGAAGAATTGCCGCATTTGGAAGTTGGAGTGACCATTCCAGCTTGTTTTTATTGTTGTTTTATTTCAAGTTAATGTTTACCAATAAGCTAAATGTAGAATATCCCTAAATCTTCACATGAACATATTTCAGTGGGGCTCCCAGGGTCCCCTTTCCTGCCCCCTTTTTACCTGGGTGCAGTAGCCAGCTGTGCCGAGCACCGTGGAGCATCCCTTGCCACTGAGTGGCGCTGTAGACCAACAGAAAAACATTTGTTTAGCGTGTGTGTGTGTTTTCTTAGCTTCAGTTCACTTTTGCAGTCTTGGTATCAATTATCCCTGATATTATTTCGTGAGTCCTTCTGAGATCCACTCACACAAATGTCTAGTGAGAACTGGCCTATGACCAAGGAAATGCCAACCACATTGCTCCAGCCAGGTAAGGTGCTCATGATAAACCATTATGACAAATAGAGTCGAAGAAAGGAAAACATCTCATGGAAAAACATGTTCCCTTCATGTTGATAACTGAGGGTATTATTGGAGGGAAACAGTAAACAAATTACACATTATCACAGCCAGTGAATTCCAGTGATACAACAGTGATATAACAATTCATCAAATGTACAGCCAGTGAATTCCAGTGATACAGGAATGCTTCAACAATTCATCAAATGTAACACTGCAGTTATTTAATTCATTCACCTAGATCTTCTACAGAGTCACTCATGTATATTCATACTGTTTTCCAGGAAATTGAACACCAAGGCATTTGTGTACATGTTGGAAGGAGACAAATATAGAAGTTGCCAGAAATGTGAACACAGTGTCCATGATAAAATTGAAGGCCAAAAAGTACATTGGGAGAATGTATTGATGAGATGTTAGAAAATCTAATTAGACTTTGGAACCAAGATCCTTAGTAAATTCAAGTTAGATGGAGAACTTACTGCTATAAACTGAATAGGAACCCACCTTCCAGCCTCAATTCTCTTCTCCCCTGTCCGAGGTAGGCTTATCACCTGTTGCCTGAAGGGACTTCATGGCTGGCAATGCCCTGATTTACAGAGATGTTCACCCCAGCATACCATGCCAAACAAATAACTATCTTTAGCTCTGAAATATAGAATACAGGTGGCACCTGTGGCTCAAAGGAGTAGGGTGCTGGCTCCTTATGCCTGAGGTGGTGGGTTCAAACCCAGCCCCAGCCAAAAACTGCAAACAAAGAAAAAAAGAAAAGAAATATAAAATACAATATTGACTATAAATTATCTTAGTGAGAGGATGAATATATATATACGTGTGTGTGTGTGTGTATGCCTTTATATTTCCAGCTAAAGATCTAAAATCTTTGAAGTCATGAACTATTTCTTCTCTTTAAATTTTAACCCGAACAACAACAATCAAAAAATGTGCAAGACAAAATTTTGCAAATTTATCTGTTATGATCATAAAAAGAATTATTTCATAAAGTTCTGGGAACTGGTGATTAATGTAAAGGGATGAAAATACGATGGTGCATAGCCCACAATAAGTACTGTCGAGTGATTGCTATAATTTTATGAAAATTAACTAAGAAGAAGTAAGTCAGTTTTGGAGAGCATCTTCCACAAGTGTGGTGAAAACTAAACTAGGTACTAAGCATAAATTAAGGAAGGTATTTAGCATTCTCTTGCCTTCAGAACACACTCCTCTCTCTGGTATTTTTTTTTTTTTTTTTGGTAGTTGTTGGCTGTGCTGGGTTTGAACCGGCCACCTCCGACATATGGGGCCAGCGCCCTACTCCTTTGAGCCACAGGCACCACTCTCTCTGGTATTTTTTTAAAGATAAAAATAGGGATTATGATGCCCATGATTGACTTTGTTTACTGGATTGCATTTCCCTTAAAATATCACACTGTGTTTAATTTGGACAATATTTCTCTCAGGTTTCATTCAAATTTATCTATAATAATAAAAATTCTTGATAAACAGCAATCTAGTACAGCTAATTGGAGGGAACAGAAGAAAGTTGTGTAGAGCAAAAAGCAATAAAACAGGGGATAGGTAATGAAAATAATTGAACAGGAGTGGGTCAGAAATGTCAGCCACGACTCAGGGCTTCATAAATTCCTCAGGCTTTGCACCTGTGCCCGCCGTCAGCCGGGGCATTTCCTGCTGGCCTTCAACAGTCTCCCCTCAATGATCAACATGCAGGACTCTGCAGCTGGACTTAGTGTGTCAAGGAGATTGCACATCGCTTAATAAGACTAGGGTTGGGGATTGGTGGAAGATACAAGACACGTCAGAACAGACGTTAACCCTCAAATTAAAGAATGGTTCTACCAGGAATAAGGAGTCACTATAAAATTTTAGGAAATTAGTAACATCAGATTGCAGTTAAGAGAAGGTATTTTTGCTCCCTTCAATTAAATTCATTAATTTAACTAATGGTTATTGTACTGTTTCTGTGTAGATAGATAGATAGATAGATAGATAGATAGATAGATAGATATAGACATAGATATGCCAGATACTGCCTAAATGTTCAGGATAGCAAGGCTAAGATTGGTCAAAAACCAATCTTTTTCTTAATGTTGACACACTAGCAGAAGAATTTGATAATAAACAAGTAAACAAGTTAGTAATAAGATTTTAATGGTGATAGTATCATGAAAGAAATAGAATTAAATGATAGGTGTGAGTGGTGGGAATGATCCCCAATTGATAGCGTTAAATCTTGTGGTGAATGAAGATCTCTTGAGAAGATGTGATCACACTGGTGATCAGGATGAAGAGAAGGAAACTTCCCCTTGTAGGCTTGAGCCAGAGAGAATGCAAATGCAAACTTTTAGAGGGAAAAACTGAGGTAGGCATGTTAAACACGTGGAAAGCAAGTCAACGTGGATATAGCAGTTGAAGCTATACAACTGAACTTGGAAGCGAACTAGGATGCACCTTACCCACAGTGTCACAGGTAGGAACCTGGGGAGAATTTCAGTTTCACTTTACAAACAGAAATCTACTGGTTGATGTTAAAAATGGAAGCATATGCTCTTAATCATATGTTTAAAACATACTTTCAGTAGCTGAATGGATTATGAAAGACCCCATATGTGAAGTTATTAAATGATAATCAGAAATATTATTGTCATTAAGTGGTATTTATTTAATGAATAAAATTTTAATTATGTACCAAACAGCCTGGATAATCAGTACTTAATAGAAATAGTTTCTCTATAGTTAATGGTATATTCTATAGAGAATTCTATTAACTTTACATGGAAAAACAAAACAGGCAAATAATATGCAAAATAAACTGATAATTAACAAAGATTTATTTAGTGGAATTATGTTCAGAAAAACAAACACATAATAGATAGGATTAAATCATGGGCAAAGATATATAAGGTGGTGACATGATACATGTAGTGGGTAACTACTGTGGTTCCTTAGAAAGCTAAATAGTTCCTTGCAGGTCAATTCCCAACTGTCCAAATGTGGAATCAACCCAACTGCCCGTCAGCCCATGAATGGATTAATGAACTATGGTATATGTATACCGAGGAATGCTGTTCAACCATTGAAAAAGATGGAGACTTTACATCTTTTGTATATTGATCTGGATGGAGTTAAGGAACACTCTCCTTAGTAAAGTATCTCAGGAATAGCAAAGCAAATATCCGATGTGCTCAATACTAACATGAAAACAGTAGATGATTTAATAGGCACCCACACAAGAGAAAAACTCAATTCAATTCCAGTTGGGGAAGAGTGAGCTTGCTCCCACCTAAAAGGCACGATATTAGTGTGTATGGCATCTCTCTTGGGCAAGGGACACAGTTGCTATGGGGACTTTACCTAACAAGTGCAAATTAATCTGAAATTTAAAAAGGAGTGAGAAGGGAGGGGCGGGGGGAGGTTTGACAGAGGGCGGGTAAAAGGTGGGACCACACCTATGGAGCATATGACAAGAGTACAAGTCAAATCTGTCAAGTGTAGAACATGGATGGTTTTTTTTTGAGACAGAGCCTCATGCTGTCGCCCTGGGTAGAGTGCTGTGGCATCACAGCTCACAGCAACCTCCAATTCCTGGGCTCAAGTGAGTCTCTTGCCTCCGCCTCCCAAGTAGCTAGGACTACAGGCGCCCACCACAATGCCTGGCCATTTTTTGGTTGCAGCCATCATTGTTGTTTGGCAGGCCCAGGGGCTGGATTCGAACCCGCCAGCTCAGGCGTATGTGGCTGGCGCCTTAGCCTGTTGAGCCACAGGCGCCGAGCCTGAACATGGATGTTTTGGTACAATAATCAAGTAAATGAGGTGAAAGCTACGTTGATGGGTTTGTTCTAACCACGTCAGACTGTATAAAAAATATCAGCACATTGGACCCCACATATGCATGAATGTGTTCATGGTCTATATGCATTTGACTTAACAAAATAAATAAATAAATAAAAATAGAAAAGAAAAGGTTATTTATATTAAAATAAAAAAGAAAGTTATAAGTCTTATGTGTGCTCAAGAAAAAGACCTTACACAAGGGTATAATTCCTTAGGAGTCACTGTTTTACTGTGTCCCATAGGCCCTAAGTACTGAGCCTAAAAGTTGCAGATGTTCTAACACATGTGAGGATGCTGGAAAATGTTGACATATTTTCAGTACGGCCTTAATTGGTATACGATTTTTCATCAATAACATTCAGTGTGAATATTAGTACTATTTAAGAAAGGTGAATCTCAATATAACTTTTAAAATGAAAGATGATATTGACACTGATGATAATATTTCACTTTAAAGTGAAATCTTTTGCATTTAGAATGATGAAAAGGTATGCTAGAAGGACAAATTAATTTTTAGTTTGCAGAAAGAGAAAATCACAGTTTTCTAGACAAGAAAGAAACAGAAAGATTATCCATGGTTCCTTGTCACTCCTTTATTCAAAAAAGTAGAAAGAAACACCGTAGTTAAGGTGTGTTTTCCTCTCTCTCTTTCCACTGATGTACTTGAAATAGCCCAGACTAGTGACTAAATCACCACTGTGAGCAACTGAGATAAAGCCATTAATAAGTTACACAATGGGCGGCACCTGTGGCTCAAAGGGGTAGGGCGCCAGCCCCATGTGCCAGAGGTGGAGGGTTCAAACCCAGCCCCGGCCAAAAACTCAAAAAAATAAAGTTACACATGCAAATGAACACAACCCAAGTCCTTTTCTTAAGAAGGAGCAGTGTAGGGTGACAGAGTGAATGGACTTTCAGGTCAGATGGATATTCAGATGCAATTCCACTATTAGCTGAGAGAGCTTGGTTGAATTGTTTTTCTTTTTTTTCTTTAATTGAGACAGAGTCTTACTTCATTGCCTTTGGTAGAGTGCTGTGGAACCAGCACAGCTCACAGCAACCTCAAACTCCTGGGCTTTAGCAATTCTCTTGCCTCAGCCTCCCAAGTAGCTGGGACTACAGGTGCCCACCACAACACCCGGCTATTTTTTGTTGCAGTTGTCATTGTTTAGCAGGTCTGAGCTGAGTTCGTACCCGCCAGCCTCAGTGTATGTGACCGGCACCCTAACCATTGTGCTACAGGTGCCAAGCCTTGGTTGAATTCTGGAATATCCCTGAGGATTAAATTTCTAATCTGGAAAATGTAGACAACAATATCTCTTAATAGAGTTATGGCTAGCCTGGAAAGAGAAAGTATCTGTAAGCCATTGAACAAAGTTCTCACATACAGAAACTCACTTCAGTACATCACAGATTTTCTTAAGAATTAGTAACACCATCCTTGTAACCACTCAGTCTTCATCTTAATAGGTCCTTAACACCAGAAAACTGTGAGGATTAATTAACAATTTTACAATGAGTTAATAAATTACAGGCTAGGCATGGTGGCTCACACCTATAATCCTAGCACTCAGGGCAGTTGAGGGAGGTGAATACCTTGATTTCAGGAGTCTGAGAGCAGCCTATGCAAGAGATAGATTCCATTCCTACTGAAAAACAGAAAAAACTAGCCAGGCCTAGTAGCAGGTGCCTGTAGTCTCAGCTACTCAGGAGGCTGAGGCAGGAGGATCACTTGAGTCCAAGTGTTCGAGGTTGCTGTGAGCTATAATGATATTATAACACTCTACTAAGGGCAACAGAGTGAGACTGTCATGAATAAATAAACAGGCTCACAGCCTACAGACACATGAAAAAATGCTCACCATCCTTAATCATCAGAGAAATGCAAATCAAAACTACTTTGAGATATGACCTAACTCCAGTAAGATTAGCCCTCATGACAAAATCCCAAAACCAGAGATGC
>CAUYON010007067.1:0-23289 GCA_963573935.1 Arctocebus calabarensis
ATGTCTTTATATAGTGATCAAGAAAATGCCATGAAGGCTATCTGTAACAGGACGATCAAAACATTTCTGAATGTATATGAATCGTGCCCTATGATTGCACCAATGTACAGAATTATGATTCAATAAAATTATAAAAAAAAAGGTAGATGTCAAGGAGAGTATCTACCATGTTTCATATTGCATTGGGGTCATTTTTTGTAACTATTCTTTAATAGGATGAAATGATGGCTATAATTTTAATTACATGGTTAATCCCAAACAATTATCTAATAAAATCACACTGCACAAGAAAAATGTAATGTGGAGTTTTATTCATGGCCATTTGGACTTTAAAATAAATAAGATACAGGGGATAAAGAATATTTCAGTGTGTTTGCCCCATACTGCAGATTATTGATGGAAAATTATTTTAAAATATGATCAGTTTGGGGATTTAATTAGAAAGTAATGCAAAAGAAATTACTGAATTATGAAATTATAATACAGTTGCATCCAATTCGACTTATTTTTTTAATTTGGACGTTTGTCTTATTTTCTTTCGGTATTGGTTTTTGGACAACTTCAATGGTTACCTTGCTTTTTTATTTTCTATCTAATTTGTCCACAGACTGCTATTGGACCTTATGTATGATACTATTGCTTTTTTTATTAATAAAATAGTTTCCTTTTTCATTTATGGCTGTAGTGTGAAGGATGGAAAGAAACATACAAATATTTTGTTGCCAGGTCTTTGAGATGACTTGCATAAATCAGGATAAGTAACAGAGAAGTTATGAAAGCAAGTCCAGGAGCACACCATGATACAATTGTAGAACAGAGTGGTTGGTCTGAAGACTCTATAACTGATGGGTGCTGTGGCCCATCGTAGGCTGAGAGGGTGGAGGTCTTGAGCTCAGGAATTCAACAGCAGCCTGAGCAAGAGAGAGATCCCATTTCTACTAAAAATAGAAAACTAATGGAGAATATTGGCAGGTGCCTGGACACTCAGCTACATGGGATACAAGAGGATCACTTGAGCCTGGAGTTTGAGGTTGCTGTGAGCGATGACTACATGGTGCTCTACTCAGGGTGACAGAGTGAGACTCTGTCTCAAAAAAAAAAAAAAAAACTAAATTAAAAAAATGTAACAAATTACATATGTGGAATTCATTTGGGTGAACCCTGATTATTACGCACGTCCAAGTGTGTGTAGAGGGGTGAAGGGCACTGGGTAGATTTTTTCTAAATAATATAAATGTGAGTTCTAAGTTCATTTATTCAATTGTTAAATATTTACTGAGCATGTGTCCTGCTCTCAAAACTGTATCTGAGCCCTGGAGATACAGAGGTGGATGAGGCAGAGACTGTACTCAAGTTGGCCTTCATCGAGCAAAGAAGACAGACAGGAACTGATGCTCACGGAGTGCTAAGTAATGCTGGCAGTGTTACACGGCACACTTCCCCAGTAAAGCACACAGCTACAACTTTGACTTAACCTTACAAATGCGAACTATGCAACCTAATTGTACGTAACTTCATATCAATCTGAAATCATAAACAAATAAATAAGAAAAAAGAAATATGCAGTAGATTTTCAGAAAATGTTCTCTAACTAAGACCTGGAGGCAGGTTAGTGCAAAGGCTTAAGGATGTGTCAAGAGAAACTCCCCAGCCCCTTACCCTTCTCTCAGTCCTCTCGAGCTATAGTAAGTACTGTCATAGGCCACATCATGACCTTTCTGTCAATGACAAATTGCATGTACAATGGCTGTCCCATAACATTAAACTGGAGCAGAAAAATTCCTGTCACCTACTAACATTGTAGCGGTCATGAGGTCATAGCAGAATCCATTACTTTTTCCACGTTTAGATATGTTTAGAGGCACAAATATTTACCATTGTGTTACAATTGCCTGCCATATTCAGCAAGTAACATGCTGTACAGGTTTGCAGCCTAGGACTAAGGCAGAGGAGCTTATGCCATCTAGATTGGTGAACTATGATGTTTTGTGGTGTTCTCACAGCAGAGAAATCCCCTGGCTGTGCATTGCTGAGAAGGTATGTTTGTCATTAAGTGACACATGAGCACAGTTTTGTGTGGTTGCAGTTCATGATGCAAATGCCAAGAGTGTGAGATATGGGTCAGCTCCCAATCTCGCTACAACTTCCTTACTCTTTATTCTTTCTCTCTCTTTGCTAAAATATACAGTAGAACCTCCATAGCCGACCACCTCCCCCAATGACCACCTCTTTAAATTGACCTAATTTTCATAGACCAGACATGCACTATATGTACGCATCAGTACAGTGTTCTTAGTTACCTATGTTGACCACCTCCGTGTGTTGACCAGTTTGTTACAGTCCTTTGGGTGGTCAATTTACAGAGCTTCTGCTACATTTGTAAAAACAGGGATGTCACTGAGGCAGGTAGGCCTTCTAGTAGCAATCTCAGGGATCTATAAAGATCCTTAAAACTGGACTCTCTCTCCCATGTAGTCATCTATAAAAAACATTTACCATCATTATATGCTTTTTATTAAGAATAGGAAGTACCTCTAGCTTTTAAGTATCTAAGAATACTTCTTTGTTTCACTTGTTTGGCTTTCCAAAATATTTAGCTGTGATAATTTCTGTTTTTGTTTTTTTTAAGTCTTTACTTCTTCTCTAATCCACTAATGCAATCCAGCATGAACTGGCCATCACTAATGCAAGGCCATATTTAAACAGTGAGCTTTGTGGCTAGAGAGCCGTTCTCAAAGATAGATAATGTGAATGCTATGCATTTGTGCATTGAGGTTTAAAATTGTCCTATGCTGCCCTAAGCCTCCTTACACAGACAAATAATACAGAGAGTTTAAGAGCGGGGCATTAGGCCCAACTGGTGACAAGTTTTCCTCTTCTTGGGAAGAATAAACGTCTATTAGATGTGTTGAAATGGCCTACTTGACCCTTGTCTAACCTTCAGCCGAAAACGTACAAAGTATAGAGCTAATCCCAGAAAGCAGGTTTAAACAAACAAGCCAACAGTCCACTATGTCTTTGAGGAGTCTGATTTTCTTATTTTCCTCACACAAATGCTGTTTGGACAACAAGAAGCCTGTGACTCTGAGGTAGGTCACGAAGTCCTTGTTTGGAAGTCATACAACTCACAGCAGCAATTTGAACACTGCTGTTCAAAATATCTAATATCCCTGACTTTTCTAGAGTGACAATATATGACTCTTCATTCATCGTGGATTTTTATCATATAAAACAACTTCTTACTTAATAATATCTTACTTAAATCAAACGATCATCATGGGCTTAGTTGGAAATTTTTAATAGTTGGATATTTTTTGAAATTGCAATGACAGTCCTTAAGGTAACCAACAATTACTCTGATTTAAAAATTCTTTTCTCTTAATGTTGTAGATTTCTAGCCTAAGTAAAGAAAAATATGTGGGCCATTTCCTACTCACAATGAGTTTTTTACAAAATATTGAAATTGAGATGTTATGTGTATCTACGCTGTAACAAAATAGGAAACTGAGCCTTCTGATTCCATTTAAGAGGAAGTGGATGAGAGTTAAAACAATTAATTGCAAAATTATCAATAAGTTACACAAATAGAGATATTTTAGATCTTGTATATGCAGTTGACCCTTGAACAGCATGTGTTTGAACCATGTGGGTTCATAGACACTCAGATTTTCTTCAGCTTCTGCTTCCCCTGAGACAGCAAGATTAACCCCCTCAGCCTCACCTTCCTCAGCCTACTCAGTGTGAAGATGATGACGGTGAAGACCTTTACGATAATCCACTTCCACTTATTTTCTCTTCTGTATAATTTTCTCAGTAACACTTTCTTTTCTCCAGCTTACTTTATAGAGAGAATATAGTGTATCATACATATAACATACAAAAATATGTGTTCATCAGCTGTTTATGTAATCAGTAAGGCTTCCTGTCAATATTAGCTATGAATAGTGAAGTTTGGGGGGAATCAAACTATATAATCCTTATACAATGATTGTTGACTACGATTAGGTCATCACACCTAATCCCTATGTTGTTCAAAAGTAAACTGGACTTGGACATAATCGATATATTTCCTTGACTGGTTGATGAAATCTGTAGATGTTGTCAATGGAAAATCCATAATTAATATGCATCCATATACACTTATTCCACGTTTTGCACACACCAAATTTTTCTTACTTTGGAATAAATTTTAACTACATGTATGTGTTTATTTTGTTCTGTTAAGGAGTATCCGAGATGCTCGACTCTGAATGCTTCATGCACTTTGACGCCTAATCTACTCTCCTGTTTGCCTTTGTCTTTCTTTTGTCAGTGATGACAAGAGGAGGATGCAAACACTTTGGAAGTGATTTAAAGACTACGACCTCTGGGAATTCAAAGATTCATGTTTTCAGCCAATAGCCTAAATATGGTAAAAGGCACACACACAAAAAAGAGGCTGCAGCACTTTGAGGATAGAGAAGGAAGACACTCAACTGGAAGGATGCAGCAATAGCACTAATGTCTCAGGGAGGCTGAGGGTGTGAACTGAGTCAAAAGCACAGCAAGGAAGGAGCCCGGGATTCACGACCCCCAATCTCTCACTTCCGTTCTATAGAAAACAAACACCGAAATAGGACTGGGAATTTCAGATCCCATTTAGGTATTTGAATTGAAAATAGATCACAGAATTTCTAACTCCTACTATAATCCTTCTATTGCTTTTTTTGTTTTAAATATGATTCTCAGATTAACTTTTAGGAATGCACAGGTATATGCACTTTCTTTCTTTGTTGATCTCATTCTCATGCTTTTATAGATAATTTGCCTTTTCCTTCATTCTTGAGGTGCTGCAACATTAGTGAAAATACCTAGGTGAAGACTTAGTTAAATTTATTCTACTTAGTACTGGGTAGAACTTTTGAAGATTCCATATCATTCTCTTTTCTAAAGATTTCTCATCTTTTATCTCTTTGAATATTGACTTTCCACCATTCTTTTTGGTTTCTACCTCTGGGACTCCTCTCAGATGTGCAGTAGAGCTGCTGTTTCTCTCACTTCCTTATCCATAATTTTTCTATCACTTTATGTCTTTGTGAGTTTTTTTTCTTGTCTTCCAATTCCCTAATTTTCTTTTCTACCATATCTAATCTATTGTTTTAATCACCTTTTGAGTATTTTTATTTTAATGAATATTTTTCTTTAATTCTGCTTAATTTTATAATATATAAATTATTTGTTTTAAAATGCCTTATTCTTATTTTATAGGTATTAGACTTTCCAATAAATCTTTGATTTTTTTTTTACATCAGTAAAACTTTCATGATTGCTGTTTCTCTTTATTTGGTTTCCCTGAATGAATTTACCCATTTATAGTGCCTGCCAATGATTTTATAGGACAGTACACCTGCTCAGATTTCAT
Source organism: Arctocebus calabarensis (assembly GCA_963573935.1). Taxonomy (NCBI): domain Eukaryota; kingdom Metazoa; phylum Chordata; class Mammalia; order Primates; family Lorisidae; genus Arctocebus; species Arctocebus calabarensis. Next base: position 5,402 of record CAUYON010007067.1, read on the forward strand.
AATTCTTAAAGCTCATCTTCTACAATTTATCGTATGTAAGATTATAGGGACTTTCTATAGTGAAGTTTTAAGGATACCATTGCCCTGTCCCTATACTATTGCCATCTCTACTCAAGTTTTGATGGCTATCTTAGCTTAGGACTTCTGTGCCTCAGAGAAGGCTTAATTCAGAATATATATTCTCGTGGAATGCAGACTCAAGGCTCAATCTGATACCAGTGATTCTTTTTCTAGCACATATACGAAGCAGGTTAATATCTAGGCTAAACCCCTGGACTAGATGCTGAGAATATTGAAGTTCCTTGTTATAGTTTATGAATCTGTATTATAGTTCTAACTCTAATTGTCTTCAAAAAGCCCAAGTTTACCTTCCCTATAAGCTTGGAGTAAAAAACTGCAACTCTAGATTTTCTTGCCTGGGCATTAGGAATCCAGCTTCTATGACCTATAGTCAGACTAAAAATACTGCACTCCCTGAAAACAGATTTCACTGGTTTATGTACACCTTACCAATGGGTTTCTTTTCTCCTAAAGATTTCCCTTTCTTTCTATTGAGCTCTGTCATGATTTTTAAAATTATGTGTCAACATATTTTAGCTAGCATTTCTATGTGGCTAAGGTATAGGAAAGGGTAAGTTTAGACTATGTGCAATATGCAGTCTTGACATAGATTCTTTTTCACCTAATATTTATATAAGAATATTTATTTTGCATTCAAAGATATGACTGTAATCCTTGTCTAGAGTATTTAATTAATATGTCATGAACTAGAAATGGATATTAAGAGGAATAAGAAAGTATAATGATCTAAAACGGAGATTTAGTAGAACAACTTAAACACATCCTTCATTGCCTATTCATGTTTTCACAATTTTTACTTGAGCTGAAAATTAGAGTAACTTTTTCTTTTATAAAGATTTAGTAGAAACATCATCTCTTAACAGAATGCCCATTTGTGTGTGAGTTTGTGTGTGTGTATGTACGTGTGTATGTGTGCATGTGTGTGTATGAGTGTGTTTGTGTATGTATGTGTGTATGTGTGTGTACGTGGATGTATGTGTGTGTATGTGTGTATGTATGTGTATGTGTGTATGTGTGTGTGTGTGTGTGTGTACGTGCATGTATGTGTGTATGTGTGCCTGTTTGAAGTACTAAGTACTACTAGGATTTGTAGCCTCCAAGATGCCTCCTAAACTTCAGTTTGCATCCTCTTCACCTTCATACACTAATTTTTACTGTTTCATTACTGCATTTATTAATATGCCACTTAAAATTTTTGTTACATATAAAATAACTCTTCCCAATTAGAGTACACAGCACATTTTTTTAACTATAGGAAAACCTCATTTTATTGCATTTTGCTTCACTGTACTTTACAGATACCATGTTTCTTACAAATTGAAGGTTATGGCAACCCTGCATCAAGCAAGTCCACTGGCACCATTTTTCCCAATGGCATGTGCTCACTTGGTGTCTCCGTTTTTGGTAATTCTTGCAAAATTTCAGACCATTTCATTATTATTATATCTGTTATGGTGACCTGTGATTGGTGATCCTTGATGTTACCATTGTAACTGTCCCTTATAAGAAGGTAAACTTAAGGTGTGCTCTGACTGCTCCGACTACCGGCCATTCCCTGTTCCTCTGCCTCTCCTCAAGCCAACATGACTATAATATAGTGTAAACCAAACATTGTTATGTACCAAAAGATTTACGTGAATTGCTTTATAGGGATAGTCACTTTATTGCAATGATCTAGAAGGGAACTTGTATCTCAGGTCCACCAGTACTCCAGTAATTTGTAGAATTTTTAAGGAATGGGTACAATGATCCTGTCTGCTTTTTCTAAGCAAGGATCCAAATGTTGGTGAGAAAAATAACTACACTCTGTGACTATTCGTTCCTCTGACTCCTCTCCTTAGAAATGTACACTTAGCCTTTCTTATACTTTGTTTCTCCCATTCTTACCCCAGACTTGGAATTTTGATAGTGGATTTAGGAACACAGTGTAGTTTGAGCTAGAAAGGACAAATTGAATCTAGTTTCTTACTCTATAGGTGAGGATAACAAATCTCAAAATATTTAGCTGACTTGACCAAGTTCCTGGGGCAAGTGGGAGTGTCGCCAAGCTTCTTTTCTTGCTAACAATCTGCTTTCCATGTGCTACCCAAATAGTACTTCAAGCCTTTTGGGTTTACTGCGTGTCAGAGGAAGTTCAGAGTTACCATTTTACCTTTGTAAATTATGAATGGATATCTCACTATCTACAGCAACATAGAACTCCTGTATGAAATTGAGTGTTAATAATTTTCATTTGATCTGATGTAAGCTAACTCTGACTCATTTCCCCCCTGTGAATACTGTATAAGATTTTGAACTGTAAATATTTAAGGAAGTGTGGCTTTAACATTTTCATTGTAGAAATTTTTGTTAATTTAGCTACCATCTCCCTCAAATAGCAACTATATTCTAGTTACTGTCTGTCTTAGCTTGGGTTCCATAAGAGACAGGGCCTTAGACAATGACTTATATATTCCTCCATTGTTAAGAAGTACAATCCTAGGGAAACAAATGCATAGGAAAAGGAGAATAAGGGAGGGAAAATAAAAAGAATCCATATGAGGATTTGTTAGTGAGCCAGCTATTAAAACCAACGTTGCATTGCTGTTTTCCAAGAAATCCCTTAAGTGGCTGTGCCTCTGAATAGAAAATTCTGGAGGAGAAAAGAAGATAACTCTCTCCACTGGCTCAGGTCTTACCCTGTTCAAAGGCTTACCACACAGAGTGCTAATTCCTCTACATTTCTGGATTACACCTGCTCAGGGAAGAATAAGTATGAAGTGAGGTACTCTTGACCTGTGTGTCTGTGATGCTGGGTGGAATTTTGCACAAATGGTCTTTCCAATGTTACCTGAGATGAGAATAAATAGCAAAAGTCCTGAACGCTGATGAGACTAAAAGGATCTGATCTACATGCCAAGAAAATTGTAACAGTGATTTTTCTCTTTCCAAGGAGGGCAATGCTTCAATATGAGTATCAACAATAAAAACTACTATGTTCTACCAATTCCACAACTGTGATGATGTAAGATTCATCAATGCAATCTATAGAAAGAAGGAAAAGTGGTATCTGAGTTAATACTTGAAGAGAAGATAGGATATATCTATTCAAATGAGATAGAGGGAAGAATGTTTTAGGGTAAGGAGCAGAATACACACAATTATAGGTAAGAGTGGCCGTAACTGAAGAAAAGTAAAGACTACGTAGTGATAGTTCTGTTTAAAATATGTACACTGTATGTATAGTAAAGAAAATATTTGTTACTAGTAGGGAAATTTACTCATTGCAAAAGGGAAATAGCAAAATCATTTGGTAGAGGCAACCTCCTTGGGCGAAAGAAAATAGCTGTAATTAAACAAGGGACAGAGCAGAGCTCACTTCCTAACCATCCAGTTGCTATTCATATTATAACAATAATAATTAATAAGGATGATAAAAACCCATTTGTATTTGTAAGAAAAGGGTAATCATTGCTCATTATCCTTTTGGGAGTGGCCCTATTGCTCTAATAACCTTTTTTGAATTACTGAAACACAGTAAAATGCTATTGTAGGTATCCCAGTTCTTTGTAGCTGTTTAAGATTATTTTTATTATGAAATGTCAGAACTTTGTATTGGCAAAATTAAAGAACTGATAGATGATTGGAAAGAGATAACTGTTCTGTTCAATTCTTTAAAAATGTCTTTTATGGCACATGTATGCTTTTCTGGTATGTAAACATACATTCTTGTTATTCCCAATGCGGGACCAGTTTTTTTTTTTTTTAAGAAATATCTAGGCAGAACAGATCAAAATAAAGAGCAGAATGCATTCTCTTCTTCTGGTGGATTGAAGCTGGGAACATAATGACAATTTAATGTGCTTTATCATGTCACTTAGAAAGATAAAAACCACTAACGTGGAAAAAGAAGGACTCTGAGTGTAAGGTTAGAGCACTGGAAAACGTGCATTCCTTAGTCATTGAAATCTTACTGGTTGGTCTAGGTGTTTGCTATTTAGAGTAGATATTCAATGCGACAACTTCAAATAGTTCAGAAATTCAGTGTAAATACCCTGTTCTAGAAGTGATTTGTACAGTCCATTTATTCCTATAATGCTGCTAAACTAACTCTACAGAACAAACTCTCTTCAGTGATTTCTGATTCCCTAAATGACCTCCAAATTCCTTGTTAGGGTGATTGGAGCATAACTTTTTAAAATGTCCACAGCTTTTCTAGATGTGGATGAAATACCATAGGACTGAAAAAAATATGGAGAAGTAATGTGCGCTTAGCTAGACCAACTTCAGTACCAGTTTCAAAACAGGGGTGACTTTTTCATTGTTGATTATGAATTTGGCAAAGTAACTTGTTCTTTTGTTCAGCCTCAGGGTATTAATGCATAGGAAATAGCATAATTATGTTAGTGAAAATTCCATAAGCCCCAGCATATCTTTCTACAGCAGCAAACACACTGTGGTCATTATGGCCAAAAGTCTCAGAGATTCCTTGGCTGACGCTAGCATTGTGTCAGATGACATCAGGGGCTTTCAGCAATCCCATTGTTCCAAATCAACAGCATTTTAATAGCATGTAAGAATAAGACAGCTCTGCCCAGTAGTATTTTCCTATATTCAGAAGGGCTATATCCTATCATGGCTTATCATTATATGGATTAAATGGAAAATGAATCCTATCTCATCCTTTGAAATATAATTACGTGACCATCCTGTAATATGTCTAGCATATAAGGCAGCTGTTACTTTCTCTCTGACCAGTATTATAAAGCTGTTCTACTCTACTGATCAAACACATTCATTCTGTGTTGAATACTTTCAAAACTAAAGTTGCTGACATGGAATTTGCTCCTAGAACCATTGTTGGGGTCTGTGCAGGGCCAATTCTAAGCCAACTGACAGAGATAAGAATTATGCAGCTGGAGATCAAAATATTAACTTTATTCAGATTGGGTTGGAGAATGTTGCCTTAGGGTCTGGCACAAGTAATTTTTCTCTTGAATTCAACTCACCTATCTGTAACAGACAGTAATAAAAACCAAAAAGCCTCTGGTCAGGCCTTCTCTGCTAAGTTAACTGCAAGGTCAAGAGAAGGCGAGAAGGCAGGGAAGAAGCTGAGTCCGGTGGGCTCGGTTTTTCCTGCCATGAGTGTTCACCAGATAAGTCAGCTCCACCCCTTGGGAGGCAGCAGCCAGGGAACAGACAAGATAGCCTTTCAGCAGGGCCTCCCTCTACAAAGGAACAGGAAGTGATGCCCAGAATCCTTCCTACTTCCTCCAGGACCCAGAAGGTCAGACAGGCTGTGTTAAAGTCCTGGACCTTTTATAAATCATGTCATGCTTACAAATGTGACCTAGGACAAGATACACTTGCTCTTGGCCAATTAGGTACAGAAGTTTTTAACATTCTGTCCCATAATTCCAGACAGGCTGAAAAAAGCAAATGCTTTTCACTTCATGCGGTCAGCAGGTCCCAGAGTCCTCAGGATAAAGTCAAAACAAAGAGGCATCAAATCCAGTGCCTCTGGTATCTGGCTAGCCTAACATGCCTCTCTGTCCCCACCTTTATCCTAACCTTCAGGCTCACAAGATAGTCTATGGGCCGGACATAATTCTGGGGGCATGGTGCACAAATGGTTTCCTCTGAGTTTGACTAAAAAGAATATCACCCATTGTTGTAGAATTCTGTATGTAGGAATCTGATGTGGAGACACTCATTGCCCAAGGTCACACCAGAAGTGCTGGAGCGGAGGACTCCGCCCAGTTTGCTATAACTACCAAGGCCGAGCTCTTCACTTTTGGGATGCAGCCTCTAAAATTTAAGGTAGCTCTGACACATTCTAGAACTGTAGGCTCTTAAAAAATATTTGTCTCCTTCATCACTGAAAATAAAAAATTTTGTGAGCACTAGAGATTTATGTATAAAGATCTGATTAATTTTTCCTAAGTGCCTAATTCACATTTGATAACAAAAAAAGCTTAATCATTTACTTTAAGTTTCCGCTGTTAGAACTTTCGGTATAACTTCAGTAGTATTTCAGATGGTTTGAAATTTGTAAACAATGAGACAAACATCCGACATTTTCTGTGACGTATCAACCATACTTCCTTGCCCCATTTTTTGAGGGGAAAAAATACAGCTGTGCAACACATGTGGATAGTATGAGAGGGGAAGTCCAGTGAGCCTCAGGCCGCTGCGTCCTCCCCATGTGCCCACTGGCCACACAGGGTGCCAGCCTGGGAAGATGTAAGATCCAGTGGAACGTGCTGAAGTGACTTCCACTGATCAGGGACAGGTGGTGGCAGGGTTGTGAGGTCAGCCATGCCCTGCAGTATTCTGTGTTGAATACTTTCAAACCCCAGGCCTGGTCATGCAGAGGGGCTGCACAGGCCCCAGGGACCTGCCTGGCAAGTGGCATCTGAAGCTGCACCTCACAGGCCACGTGTGTGGCCATCTCAGATGCAGCTCTGGACAGGGTGGAGAGAGTAGGGCTCCAGAAGGAAGGGGCGGGGAAGCCTTCACACAGTACGCGGCTGTGGGAGGGCAGCGTGATGTGCGTGTTTACCAGGGGAGTGTCCACCTTCTCAGTCTCTGTTGGCCAAGAGCTGGCCACATTCTCAGGGGCCATTTCCCTAAAAGTTTGGGGCATACACATTAATGTGCATTATACACAGCAGTGGGTTTTACGTGGCAAAATATGATAGAGACCCTTTTGTTGCCAATACGCTTAAGTTCTCTGTGTATTTTGGTTATTAAACCTTTGTCTGAGGCATAACCTGCAAATATTTTCTCCCATTCTGAGGGCGGTTAAGTTTATTCTTAAGTATTTTATTATTATTTGTTTTGATGCTATCGTAAATGGGATTGTTTTCTTAACTTCCTTTACAGTTTGTTTAATGTTAGTGAATAGAAGTGTCACTGATTTTTGCATATTGATTTTGTTACTGACTTTATTAGTTGTAACAGTTTTCTTTGTGGGTGGAATATTTAGGGTTTTCTGCATTTAAGATCGTATCTCCAAATAAAAATAATTTTACTTATTTCTTTCCTACTTGTCTTCCTTTTGCCTTTTACTTTTTTTTCATTGTTGTTTGTTTAATTTCTCTGGCTAAGACATCCAGTACTATAATGAATGTAAATGATGAGAGTGGATATCTTTACCTTGTTCTTGATGTTAGTGGAAAGTTTTCAGGTTTTCAACATTGAGTATGATGTTAGCTATGGGATTTCCACATATTGCCTTTATTATGTTGGGTTAATTACTTTCTATTCCTGATTTATTGTGTATTTGTATCAAAAAGAGTATTGAATTTTGTTAAATGCTTTTTCTGCATGGTACTGTCTTTTATCTTGTTTCTGTGGTACATTACATTAATTGATTTTCCTTTGTTGAACTACCCTTGCATTCCAGGAATAAATCCCACTTGGACATGGTATATGATCCTTTTAAATTGTTGTTGAATTCAGTTTGCTAATGTTTTCTTGAGGATTTCTGCATCTATATTCATTGAAGATATTGGTATATAATTGTCTTTTTCTTTTTATCATAGTGTCTTTTTCTGGTTTTGGTATCGTGGTAATGCTGGCCTCATAAAGTAAGTTTGGAAGTGTTTTCTTCCTTCCTTCCTGTCTTTTTATTTTTTAGGAGTATGAGAGACATTGGTGTTAATTCCTTTTTTTTTTTTTTTTTAAGAGACAGAGTCTTTCTCTGTTACCCAGGCTGGAGAGGCACAATTATTGCTCACCGTGGCTTTGAAGTACTGGCCTCAAGCAATCCTCCTCCCTCAGCCTCTCACATGGCTGGGACTATAGTATATGCTATTATGCCTGGTTAATTTTTTTAGTTTTTGTAGTGACAGAGTCTCACTTTGTTGCTCAAGCTGGTCTCATACTCCTAGCTTCAAACTATCCAACATGCTGGGATTACGTACCCTACCCAGTGTTAATTAAAGGCTTGGTAGAATTCACCAGTGAAGCATCTGGTTCTGGGCTTTCTTCTTTGGGAGATTTTTGATTACAGGTATTATCTATTTACTAGTTCTGTGTCTAGTTATGGATCTCTTCAGATTTTCTGTATCTTCATGATTCGGTCTTGGTAGGTTGCATGTTTTTAGCAATTTCTTCTAGCTCTTAGTTCAAAACAAATTGCAAGTTCAAATTATTATTAGAATTTGAACCTAGGTACTTTCAATTCTAAAGCCCAATCTCTCAACCACCTTTGTAACTGCTAGAAAAAATAAGGAAGGATAAATTTTCTAAATCTTATACATAATAAAGGTACCATTCATATTATTTTATATTTGCATAAGTGCACTCTTAGTTCATCTACAATAATAGTATCACAATATCAGCTAACCAACATTAAGCTTTATTTTGTGGTAGATTTTGGGTTGACAGCAATGCCTTGCATTTGATAACCTGTATATTATTTTATTTTTTATCTTTAAACTGAAGGTTAGAGAATTGAGCAAAGCATATTTTTCCTAAAGGTAAAAAGTAATTTCTGAGGCATTACGTATAAATTATTTATCAATTACTTACACAGATAAACTTTCTTTATCAGATTCCATAATCACATCTATTTCTTAAAATAATCTTTTTGTTTGTTTATTTATTTACTTAGAGACAGAATCTTGCTTTTGTCACTGTTGCGAGAGTGTCATGGTATCATAGCTCACAGCCTCAGCAATTGTCTTGTCTCATTCTCCAGAGTAGCTGGGACTATAGGTGCCCACTGCAATGTTAGCTACTTTTAGAGACGGGGTCTTGCTCTGGCTTAGTCTGGTCTCGAGCTCAGGCAATCCACCTGCTTCACCCTCCCAGAGTTCTAGGATTACAGGCGTGAGCCACTGCACCTGGCTAATCTTTCTGTTTAAATAAACGAGTTACTCTTAATATCTAAGGTTCAGAATTCTATCTGGACTTGAAATAAAGTCTTATATAGTTTGTCTAGAATTATTTAAATTGTTGTTATTTTATTTTAAATCAATAGTATGGACTCTTACCAAGGTAGAACAATGACGACAAAAAAGTCCATTGAAAATAAACAAATACTGGACCTTATTAGGCCTTTCACAATAAAGTGTACTCTGTTGGAAGTGCTGTCCAGAGCTGCTTGCTATTTATTGGCTATCAGATGTTTTATGGACAGTAGACATGGAACTTAAATTTTCATAGCATCAGAACTATTATGTCAAGACCAACCAAAATGTGTTGCACTATCTCTGTACTTAATGTACTGTCAATGTCTGTAACATACATTTTACTTTGTAAACAAGCCAAAAGTTTAAAAAAAAAAAAGTCATACATACCCTGTCTTCAAAGAAAGTTTATGTGCATCCATTTATTTCTGCAATAAAAGAGGTGATAACAAATGAAAATGAACAGATAAAGAAAGTGATGATTTTCTTGCTTTCTTCAGGCCTCATGTACTTACTCAAGATAAGGACTTTGCATAGTAGCAAGAATTAAATTCAATGAGACAGGGTACTATAAAATTTAGGATTGGAAATAAATTTAAGAAGACATCTGCTTTCAAGAGAATCTCATCCCTCCACTATCCTGAACAGATAGCTTTTTCTGGCTGGCATGTTCACCAGGAATATGACATTGTATGGACATCCTCCTAGCACAATACTGCTTTGTAGTTTGAATGAGTGCTTATGTTAGAACTGAGTTGAAAATTTCTAGATAAGAAAACTGTTCATATGGTGATGTAACAATAATGAAAGTCTTGGAAATATGATACATACCATGTTATCTCTCTTCTATGCTCACTTTGTCTTTTAGAGTCATTTTAGGAAGTCTTTCTGAGGGTAGAGAGAAGAGTGAGAACTTGCCTCAGATTAACTTTTATTTTTAAGGTATCTAATGTAATATTTGGTCATTGTTAATTCTTGATAAATATTTGTATGTCAAAAAGCATACCTGAAAACTTTATATACACTCTGATAGTATAGCTGTAAAAATGAATTAATTCTGTTTCCACTGCAAGAAGTTATAAACTAATGAGATATTATAGTAAAGCTTTCAATTTGAAGCTGGCAAATGAGCCCACTACTACACTAGAAAATTCTTTGAAACCTTAGGATAATGCTAAGTTTACTTTTAATTACCTGGACTATTATTGAAAATTATAGAATCTTTGATTATTTTGGATTATCACTAATAGTATCAGGTTTTCCAGGAGGAAGACAATTTAAGATTTGGGAAATGACACATTTGTTTACAGGCAATCTATTTTATGTAGGATTGAGCGAGAGTATTGACAAATGGAAATCTGTTAATTATTGACTATCTTAAGTCTCCTCAGTGTTGCTATGATAGACTACCTAAGGCTGAGTAATTTACAAGGAAAAGAGGTTTATTTGACTCATGATTCTGGTGACTGGAATGTTCAAGACTGAGCTGCTGCCCCTGGTGAGGGTTTGAGACTGCTTCAATATATGATAGAAAAGAGAAGGGGAACAAGTATGTGCAAAGAGCTTACATGGTGAGAGAAAAAGCAAGAGACAGAAAGCTAGGCAGATAAGTTTTTTTTTTCTTTTTAATAATCCACTTTCACAGGAACTAGCCCATTCCCTAGAGAGCTAGACCTCATTCAGCCCATGGCAGGGAATTAATCTAACCAAGAGGGATCTGCCCCTTGACCCAAACATGTTCCATTAGGCTCCACTCTTCGCTCTTTGACTGCCATACCAAGGGTCAAAATTTCAACATTGGTTTTGGAGGAGACAAATTCCATCTAAACCATATGTAGCAGTGGCAGACACAGAATTTAAATTATTTAAAAATAGATATATGTGACTCAATGACACAAGTGCATTACATGTATTTCAAGAAAGAAACATATGTCAAATTAAAAACCCTAGTGATTAAAAGTCAATGAAAAGCAATGAGCTTAGTCTAAGAAAAGGAAGCACTAAGATGTATGGAACTGAGTGTGGAAGATTGATTGTACCAGTGGCTCCAGTTAATGGCCTCTTTATCGTTCTGTTTTCCCCATATCTCTGTGGTTCCCTCACACTTGAACTCTGGGCTGGTGACATGGCTGGCTTTGACTGGGGGGAAATTTACAAGATTGAGCTTTCTCTTCTGCTCTTCTGAGAAAGAGAAAATGGCTGGGTCACCCTGATGCACCATGAGACATGTGGAACAGAGCTGAATCAGCCCGGTCACCCCAGCCTGAGGTCCCAGACATGTGTGAGAGCCCAATCAAATTCAGCAAAGCTGCTTAGTCAAGCCAAAACTGACCATTGACCGCAAATGAACCCGGCCGAGCACAGCTCAGCTGAACAGAATGCCTAAGCAATTAAGAGTCATGAGCAAAAATAAATACTTATTTTTGTATGCTTGGAGGTTTTGTGGTTGTTATTCAGTATTATTGTAGCAATCATTCTCTGATACACAAAAGAGAATAAGCATGTTATTATTATTTGCAAGATACTACACATTTCCTTTTGCTTTAGTTCTTGTTTATAATTGATGTATATATGTAAATGCAAGCATTTGGATTCAGGCTGAATAAAATTTCATTTTAGTATTTTCAAGTGTGTAAAAAGTAAGAATAATAGGGAGCACGATAAAAGTAGGATAGTAGCTTTGATGCACACATAGAAGACATTCCTATTTTCAATATTACTCCAGGCTTCAACATTGTTATATTTGTGTTGACATACAGTTCCTATATGGGAAGTCTCACAATAGTGTTATTGTGAACGTACATGGCATACATGTATGTTAAAGGCGTTCAGTTTCTAATGAGCCCCAGATGTCTGATTTATAATAAGATTATTTAGTAAAGAATGTTATTGATGTTATAAAATTTAACCTGAATGTTGATACAATGAAAATAACAATAACTAACACTAGAGCATTTATGCTATATAGAATTATATGTCAATGACTATTTTAAGTTTTCAATTATGTCATCTTGATAGGAACCCAGTGTAATAGCTACAAGTATTTATATCATTTATAGATAAGGAAACTGGGGTACAGAGAGCTTTAGTAACTTGCTGAAGTTCACATAGGATAGTAATTGATAGAGCTCAGATTTGAATCCACATAGTCTAGCTGCAGATTTCACACCTTGAACTTACAGCCTTTCCAATATGTGTAGCTTTGGGAATCATTTGATTTATTAATTTCCAGTGGTCCTTTCTGTGGCCTCATGAAGTTTTACCAACCACATTCATGAATCAGCACTCTAGCAAAGACTACAAAGGAATTCTCTTTAGGTCTCCAGCACTCTTTATGTAGCTTCCGTCTTTCTAGTGCTCTGCCATAAAAATACTAGCTGCATCAACCTCCCCAAACTCCCTTTTCCCTAACTCGGAAATAATGGATGAGCTTCCTGTCCTGTAATTGCAGTCTGGAGAATGCCTGTCGGCTGGGGGTAACCTTAGAGTTTGTTTCTTTTACTCAGGAATTAATGTACTCTGCAGCCTGTCCTCAGTGTCTGAAAACAATCATTTCAAATAATTTCCTCTGTGTTCCTAACTGTTTATGGTGGGATAATTCCTGTAATAGTTCATTCTTTATGGGGAGAAATTAAAGTATAATTAATACTTAAATGCTTTAAAATTTCTTCAATAACAAAATAAAACTATTTAAAAATAGGAAAATGTATTTGTTAAATGTTTAGCTATGTTACTTAAAATGTTAAGATAAATTAAAAAATTTATAAATTTTTTTAACCAAGTCAATATGGACAAATTTAAATGTATAATTTATTCTTTACTTTTCTTTTCATATTTATTCATGATCTAGAGGAGAAATATATTCTGTATTAATTCAAACTGTTTCTTTGCTTCAACAAATTTGTTCAAGAAAGAAAAATCCTTCCCATGGTTGTAGAAGAGCTATTATAGACCTAGGTGGTTCAGTGTCGGAGTTGAGAAGTTTCTGGTGAATGGAGATGCTTAAGTGACTGCCTTCTTTTTATAAGTAATTCTCTTTAAAATCTCATCAGCAAGTCCATAGTTTCTGAGTGACTCACCTTCAAACCTCAAATTGATCCTAGTTATCATAACAGACGAATGCCTTCTGAGGGTTTGTGCTTTAGTGTATCTGCCTTAGTAGTTAAAGTGTGACCCTGGAAGCAAGTGTAAGAATTTTGGCAAGGCAATGAAGCATAACACGTACTTGTCTTGCCAATTTGTCAAAAATTTCTGGACTATCTTCTCGTCTACAATTTTACTTTATTAGCAATTATAAGCATAATTTTATAATATAATATTTTGACCTTTGGCAGATCTTAAAAACTCCTTTGAATATAAGGTTTGATGTTTTAATAAAGTGTTTTAAGCATAATTAACATATACTCCAGGTAAAAAAAAGTCTAATCATTATGTTTCAGCTGCCCTAATTTATTTTCTCCTTGGCATTTTGGAGGAAGAAAAAAAATAAGATAAACCATAAAAACAAATTTCCATCTTATTGATTGATGGGGCTTCCCAGTTTATGGGCTGCCCCCATGACAACTGGATAGGATGAAACCTCTTGTTAGAGGGATACCATAGCTGTGATGATTTGTGAGTTGGAGGCTAATGGTTCAATCTAAGATGCTGAGGACTGAGATTGGACACCAGTACGGGGATGTAGTGGCTGTAGCTGCTGGAGTATCACAGCAGGGAAGGGGGATTGGGACAAAGGGAAAATAAGATGCAGCCCAGGCAGATTATAGAGTGATCATGCAGAGTTTGTCAAGGATCAAGATGAATGACAGAAACCCGGTTCAATCTGACTTAATTCACTTAAAGGCTCAGCTTACGGAAATGACTGTTGACTCATTTAAGAATATTTTAGGGGGATGAACATTTCACAGAGTAGAAATCTGTAGAGGGCTCTGTTGGATGTCATTGGAAAACTGATGTTTGTAGAAGGATAATAGTAAATATACTGTCACTTCTATAACTCTATGCCTATCTCTATGTATGTATCTGAATAATGTGAGAACAGGGTTTATGAGAGGGAAATTTTCTACTCATTAGAGATTCTCTTTCTACCTATAACACTTTCTATCCCTCAAATGTGCTGTGGAAACATTATTTGTCTTCAAATGTGAGAATACTCTAAAGGCCGAATTTATTTTTATTTTAAAGCATATACATATATCAGTTTATTAAGTAGAATGTATAGCACAGCTGATATTCAACCAGTTTTGACCCACAACAACAGAAGTTTCGTATGGTTCAACCTAATACTGGGTTCACATCTGAAAATGCTTACAGGCACATTTATGGAAATAGTTACCCTGTTTGTGTCTGAGATGGTGCTGTCTCTAGATAACGGCGAGTAGTTTAGTTCCTGGATGTTGATTTACACTTTGGACTAAATTGAGAGGCTAAGAAATACCAACCAAATCACTTCTCCCCCAAGTACAGCAGTTTTATGACCCTACTTTTACCTCGAAATTTCTGTGTGGGTCTTCTCTGCTCGCTTTCTGAAGCCCTGTTTATGTGTTCATCTAAGAATCTCTTTTTCTAGATGGGAGTCAGGCAGGGAAGGTCAAATATTCCCATTCCCCCATTACTTTTCTGTTTCATTGTTTTTTTGTATAAACTGTGTTTTTATTCATCATAAAAACATGAATGATATTTAAAGATTTCTAGTTATAATTATGAATTAAATTTTTTTTTTTTTTTTTTTGCAGTTTTTGGCCAGGGCCAGGTTTGAACCCACCACCTCCGGTATATGGGGCCAGCACCCTACTCCTTTAAGCCACAGGCACTGCCCAAGTTTTAAATTTTTTTAATTTCTTTTATTTTTTAGCTTTTTTTCTGTTACTGTGTATTTTCTTTTGTAGGAAAGATAATTATGTTATCAGTTATGTCATCGGCATTATAATTATGTTATCAGTTGCACACATTTATTATTATTTCTATATCTTATGGTTGAATTTACTCTTTTTATTATTTTTTTTCTCATGTTATAATTTTTGCCTTAAAATTGATATCTAGTTGGTTTTACATCAACTTTCTTGGTCTTTGTTTAAGAAATCAGTCTTTTTTTATCATTTCATTCCTTCTAGTGGATTTTTATTTGTACATTTTTGTATTTTTATTTAGAGACTAGAGATTACAGTATGCATCTTTCATTTTTTATAGTTGATTTTGAATTTTAGTACTTTACCACTTCATGCAAACATAAAATGTTAAAAATGTCAGAACCTGTTGCAATATAATTCCAGTTACTGCTTACTTGTGCTAGTGCTACTTTTGTCATATATCATACTTCTGTGGATGCTATATACATCTAAATACATTGTTGCTGTGTTGCCTTAAACAGTAAATATCCCCACCCCTTTGGTGTTTTTTTGAAACAGTCTTGCTCTCTTCCTCTGGCTGGATTGCTCTCTTCCTCTGGCTGGAGTGCCCTGGCATCATCACAGCTCACTGTACCCTCAAACTCGTGGGGTTAACTGATCTTCCTGCCTCAGCGTCCCAAGTAGCTAGGACTACAGGAACCTGCCAGAACCCCTGGTTAATTTTTCTATTTTTAATAGAGATGGGGTCTTGCTCTTGCTGAGGCTGATCTCAAACCCCTGAAGTCAAATAGTCCTTTCAACTCAGCCTTCGGAGTAGCTAGGACTACAGATGCACACCACTCACACCTGGCTAATTTTTTCATTATTATTATTATTATTATTTTTTAGTAGCGATGTCTCACTTTTGCTTGGGCTATTCTTGAGCCCCTGAGCTCCTCCTCCATCCTTCTGTGGCCTCACAGAGTGCTAAGATTACCAGCATGAGCCACCACACTTAGATAGAAAATATCAAAAATACCTTCCTAATATTTTCTCACATATGTACCCTTTGTGACGTCATTCCATATTTCTTGTGTTTCAATTCATCTATCTGAAATAATTTCCCTTCATTATGAACTTCTTGTAATGCTGGCTGCTGATGGTAACTATTCTCATTTTCTTTTTTGTCTGATAATAGTTTTATTTCACCTTTATTGTAGATGCACATTGCTTTACTATGTGATTTTAAGGTCTACTTCTTATTTCACTTTTTAACACTTTAAAGATATTCCCATTGTGCTTTGTTTTCTCTGTTTTTTGTTAAAAAGTCAGCTGTACCTCCCGTTCTTTTCCCTAGATGTGTCTAATCTAATGTGTCTTTTTTTTCCCCCTCCAGTTGCTCTCAAGATTTTTTTTTTCTCTGTAGCTTTTTTTGTATTTATCCTTCTTGGATTGCTGAGTTTCTTAAATTTGTGAATTGATATTTCTTTTCAATTTTGTTAAAATCTTGGCCATTATTTCTTAAAATACCTTGTCTATCTCCTCTCCTTTGGGAACTTTAATTTTACATATGCTAGTTTTTAAGAGTTGAATTGTTTCCCTCATTTTCCAGAAAAAGATACATTGAAGTCTTAATCCTCAGTACTTCCACATGAGACCTTACTTGAAAATATAGCCATTGCAGATGTTAGTAGTTAATATGAAATCACACTGGGATGGGACAGGCTCCAGTTCAAGATGGTGTCCTTATAAGAAGATGGCTACATAAGAATGGGCAAGAACACCACCTAGAGATAGATGATGTGAAAAGAAGCTCCTCATCCAGTGGTACTGGAAGGAATATTAATCTGAGGGAGACAGGCAGGAATAGAGAGAAATATGATTACAACTGTCATTTTAACACTGGTTTATTTGATTTCATGCAGGGAAGTGGGGCAAGGAGGACCAGCATTTATTGAGGACCAGATTTGCTTAGGCTACACCGTTTACTTATGATGTTTCTTTCAATTTTTTATGCCACTCCCATCAGGCAGCTTTCATTTCTCATTGTAGAGGTGAGATAAGATTCAGCATGTTAATTATTATTATTGTTTAATTTTTTATTGTTTGGAATTCATTAAGGGTACACAGAATTAGGTTATGCTGATTATGTTTCTTAGGTAAAGTCCTGCTTATACTTACGTCCCACCTCCAAGAGGTTGCTATACACCACATCGCCACCCCCCCCCGTCTCCTCTTTCACTTCCTCATTCCCTTACCCCATCCCTTGAATTAGTGCATCTACTATCTTCTTATTAGGATAGAGTACATTGGATTCTTGCTTCTCCATTCTTGTGATTTACTAAGAAGAATATGTTACGCTTCCATCCAGGTTAATGCAAAAGATGTGAAGTAGCCATCTATTTTAATGGCTGAATAATATTCCATGGTATACATATACCATAGCTTGTTAATCCATTCATGGGTTGGTGGACATTTAGCTTGTTTCCACATTTTGGTAATGATAAATTGAGTTGCAATAAACAGTTTAGTGCAAATGTCCTTATGATAAGATGATTTTTTTCCTTCTGGAAAGATGTCTAGTTTTGGGATTGCAGCATAAAATGGGAAGTCTAATTTCAGTTCTTTGAGAATTCTCCACACTTGCTTCCAAAAAGATTGTGTTAGTTTGCAGTCCCACCAGCAGTGTAATAGTGTTCCCTTCTCTCCATAACCATCTGCAGCTTTGAGACTTTGTGATGTGGGCCATTCTCACTGGGGTGAGGTGATATCTCAGCGTAGTTTTGATTTGCATTTCTCTGATGATTAGGGATGATGAGCATTTTTTTTTTTTATGTTTTATAGCCATACATCTGTCTTCTTTTTTTTTTTTTCTTTTATTGTTGAATCATACCTGAGTACATTAGTGCATTCAAGGGGTACAATGTGCTGGTTTCATACAATCTGAAACATTTTCATCAAACTGTTTGACATAGCCATCATGTCATTTTCTTAGTTATTGTATGAAGACATTTGTATTCTGCATTTAGTAAGTTTTGTCTGAACCCGTCTAAGATGCACCATAGGTGTGGCCCCACCATTT
>CAUYON010007068.1:0-15079 GCA_963573935.1 Arctocebus calabarensis
AAAAATAACCTTGCATTGTGGCAGGTGCCTGTAGTCCCAGCCAGTCCCAGCTACTTGGGAGGCTGAGGCAAGAGAATCGCCTAAGCCCAGGAGTTGGAGGTTGCTGTGAGCTGTGTGATGCCACGGCACTCTACCGAGGGCGATAAAGTGAGACTCTGTCTCTACAAAAAAAAAAAAAAATTTACTATGATAATCTCTGTAATTCTTTACATAGTTCTCACTTTCTCTTGGATCTCAGAGCACTTACCAGCCAGGGCTAAGGAATCTCTCTCTCTGTGAGGTATTGAAAAGTATCAAAAGCACTATTTGTCAAATAAGGAGGGGATTTATTGAGAAACCTGAAATTACCTAGAGTTGTCCTGTGAAGACTGGAAGAGTGAAATATATTAGGGATCCTTGGCTTGCAAAGGAAATAGATGGCCTGGAGAAGGTAGCAGGGATGGTAACAGTTGGTATATGGCCAAAATGACAAATTGGAACCTACCCTGTGAGTAATAGGATGTCTTTGGCGCTATTGGTGGGATTGTAAACTGGTACAACCTCTTAAGGACAAAATTTGATTTTATATACATATGTGTATATGTATGTGTATGTTGTATACATATGTGTGTGTGTATATATATATCAAGATACTTCAACATTTTATATCCTTTAACCAAACAGTTCTTTTATTTGTCAATCTAAAAAAAATACTAAATGTGGCAAAATATTTTGTGCATTATATATTTATATTCATCATAGTTTTATTTATAACAATGAAAAATAGAAAGCTTAAATGCAAGTGAGGAATTGTTCTGCAAGTGACAGTTCATTCAGATGATGGATGTTAAATAGAGTCATTAAGCTTGTTTACAAATAGGGAAACAAGGAAAGAATTGGGAATCTAGTACAGGAAATGGGAGGGAATCCTCATAGACTTTTCCCTCATACCTTTAAACACGGACTCCTCTGTAGGCTTCCTGGGAATCTTTCCTTCATCTGCCCCACTCCCACCTGGATTCCTCAACCATCTGTTCCTACCTGAACACTTGAAAAGTGTTCTAATTAGTGTTCTCTACCCTAATCCTGGTAGTCATCTCTTTTGGATACAGGTTCAAAAAAAAGACCCTCTGCACCATGACTTCCCATTCATTGGACTTTCTGGAGAGCAGAATTCCCCCCGAGGAACTCAGCCACATGATCAAGGCATGTCAAGGGGTACAGGGAGATGCCTTTCTGCTAAAGAGCTCAGCCCATTAAGATTTATTTATTGATTTATTTTCATCTGAAAAACTGCATTCAAGCGATGTAGACTGATCACTTCAGACTTGGAGAGAATATTTAGTTCAACCTCCTTATTTTGCCGATAAGGAAACCGAGGCCAAGCACTGTGCCCACAAGGTGGTGGAGGACGCTGGCTTTGCCCTTTATAGTGGTGTGACTTTGGGGAGCTCATCTCCCCAGAGTCTTGGTAGGTGTATTTGTAAACCGAGGACATTGTGTAAAGTGCTCAGCAGCGTGTCTGCCATATGCTAAGTGCTCGGTAAACGTTAACTATTATAAATGATAAAAAATAACAGTGAAAGTTAGCCATCATTACTTTTTATGGTTTTTACTTTAGGACTATTCCTTCTGTAATTATCTGAACAGTTTCAGGAAGTATAGCTCTCACCTTTTGGGGATGTGGGATAATTGGTTAGGCAGTGTCCCTACAAGGAGGACAAAAGCAATGATGGAACATTTGTAGTTAGGGTAGATAGGGTCTTTTACAACAAGCACATTATAGTGCGGGTGAGCCTCTTTTTTTTTTTTTTGAGACAGAGCCTCAAGCTGTCACCCTGGATAGAGTGCAGTGGCATCACAGCTCACAGCAACCTTCAACTTCTGGGCTCCAGTGAGTCTCTTACCGCCACCTCCCAAGTAGCCAGCTTGGGAGGACTACAGGCACCCGCCACAACACCCGGCCATTTTTTTGGTTGCAGCCGTCATTGTTGTTTGGCAGGTCCAGGCTGGATTCGAACCCGCCAGCTCAAGCGTACGTGGCTGGTGCCTTAGCCCGCTGAGCCACAGGCGCTGAGCCCGGGTGAACCTCTTTTGACAGGCTAGTATTTAAAAGCCAATATTTATTAATGGATAAATTAGGGTCATTACTGCAATTGCAAATGACCTCCTCATTTTATAAGGTAATTAATTTCAAGGAGTATTTAAGTTGAGAAACTCCCATTGATTATTTTAACATTATTCACTGATAATTTTTCTTGATACAGTAATTAGTAAAATAAAAATTGGATAAAGCAAGACATATGTCATCTATCATTGAGGGAAATTTATCTTCTAGTAATATAAATATCCAGAAATAATGCTTTCAGATATTAATGTTTAAAAATCCCAGTGCAGTAAACTATCTTGTATGGGGTTATAATAAGATAAGAATTATTTATTTTTTTATTCCATATAGGTTGTTAATAAATCTTGAATTATAGGGAAGAATAGAGAATCCTCCAGATGAGGTCACATCGTTCTATGCATGTAGTACGGCAGTTCTCAACCTGTGGGTTGTGACCCATAGGAACTGTGTTAAAGGGCTGCGGCGTTAGGAAGATTGAGAACCACTGATGTAGTAGGTCTTTGGGAGACAAAATAAACTTTATGTTATTGAAAATAATACACAAAAGTAGAATAATATAATGAATCCCAAATCTCCAGTTACAACTGACATTATAGCATTTTTTTTTTTTGAAACAGAGTCTCAAACTGTCACCCTGGGTAGAGTGCCATGGTGGCGTCACAGCGCAACCTCCAACTCTTGGGGTTAAGTGATTCTCTTGCCTCAACCTCCCAAAGTAGCTGGGACTATAGGTGCCCGCCTCAACGCTTGGCTATTTTTTTTTTGGTTGCAATTGTCATTGTTGCCCAGCAGACCTGGGCCGGGCTCGAACCTGCCACCCTAGGTGTATGTGGCTGGCGCCCTTGCTGACTCAGTTCCTGGCGCCGCCCGACATCATAGCATTTTTAACTTCTTTAATTTTATACTTGTATACTTTTTTTAATTGAAAATCTTGGTTTCTAGCAATATTAATATAATTAGTTATATTAGTTTATATAGAAATAGATAAGGCAAAGCATATAGGAATAGTTTCAAAAATAATACCAATATTGCTACTAATAATACTGAAAAAAGTTTAATTCATTGTACTTCTGTTTGTCCTTAGACTCTATCCATATGTTATTTATTGTTGAAATACTGTATTCTGAAGACCTTTGAAATATTACTTTTTCTCCATATACTTATGTCACCAATTTGAGATATTAGTGGATTCATTTGTTTTCAATCTTTAGTGGCTTTTCAAAAACATTTATTATAAAAAAAACATTTATTATATTTTGATTATCTAGAACATATGATTTCAAATTCAAAGCTGTTAACTCGGTATATTCATAGTTGTCTACCCTGTGTCCTACTCAGGTGTTTACTTTTTTATTAGTTTTGGGGTAATCTTTTCAGTATTTCTCTTTTGCAAGTGTAACTACATATGTATTTCAATCTACTTCCTAAACCTCTATATAAAGTGGAACATACTATATTTACTATTCTGCATATTTGGGTTTTGTTTTTTTTTCTTATTTTTGAATCCTTTTCAACATAGGGAGAAGATGCAAAAGTAGGATAAAGGACTCCAGTTTACCCTTTGCCTGGGTTTCCCCTCTCTCTCTCCCTCTTATCCATCCATCTGCACACATAAGTTTTTTTCTTTTTTTTTTTTAAACGAACCATTTGAGAATGAGTTGCAGGCATGATGTGTCTTTACCCCTAGGAACCTCAGTGTGGATTTCCTAAGAACAAGAATATTTTCTTATGAGTCATGGTACAGTTGTCAGATCAGGAAATTACTGTTGATACACCAGCATTATCGTATCTACAGATTATATTCACATTTAATCACTACTGTCTTTTATAGTACAACAAAAATAATTTCTGTTCTGATCTAGGATCCAGTCCAGTCTTATATAGCACTTCTAGTTGTTATGTCTCCTTAGTTGTCGTCAATGTGGAATAGTTATTTAGTTTTTGTGTTTCATGACCTTAGTTTTTGGCCAGTTATTTTGTACCATGCCCCCTATTTGGGGTTTATCTGACATTGTCTCATGATTAGTTTCAGGGATTAGCATTAGGGACAGGGAAGCTGCAGGAATGATGTTGTATTCTTCCTTGGGCACCATATCAGGAGGCACAAGATATTGGTCACTTTATTATTGGAGATGCCAGCCTTCATAACTTAGTTAAGGCATGCCTTTTTTCTCCCTGTTATTTTTGTTCACTTCACAGTATGAAGTTGAACAATGAAGTGTGCAAACTCATCCTAGAAAAAGTGCAACATACCTCGTTGCTGAGTATCTATGGTCACCGTTAAGGCGCTCCCCTTGGTAAGCTGTGCACCAATGCCACTACCTAGTCCCTCTTTTTTCTTTCTTTCTTTTTTTTTTTTTTTTGAGACAGAGTCTCACTTTGTCACCCTTAGTAGAGTGCCGTGGTGTCCCAGCTCACAGTAACCTCCAACTCATGGGCTCAAGTGCTTCTCTTGCCTCAGCCTCCCGAGTAGCTGGAACTACAGACACCTGCCAGAATGCCTGGCTATTTTTAGAGATGAAGTCTTGCTTTGGCTCCCATTGGTCTCCAACTCATGAGCTCAGGGGATCCACCCACCTTGGGTGCTAGGATTATAGGCGTGAACCATCGTGCCCAGCCTCTAGTCCTCTCTTAATGACAATTTTGGAACTCTTTTTCTGGAATGGCCATTGGAGCTATTGTTATATGAGATCTGATAATTAAGTTCATACTAGAAAAAATGCTACATACCTCACTGCAGAATATCATTATGGTCATCTTCGAAGTATTCCCTTTGGCTGTCTGGTGATCCAACACTATTTATTAATAAGTTAATTTTTTTCTCTACTGAATGGAAACTATCTCTATTATACACTACATTTCCACATGCACTTTGGTTTTTTTTTTACTTTTATTACGTTGAATTGTCTTTGGGGCCACACTCATTCGGTTGAATTGCTGTTTCTATTCACTCAACAATTTTTATTCTCCTGTGGTTTAATTCTAATCACAAAGTGTTTGTTCTTTGTACATATTTACAAAAAGTTTATGATGCCAGAATGAAATATTTAATAACATATTAAATATTGATAATTGTCTTCATCATTATTGAGCACCCTTTAATGAAAACTCAAAAAATATTTGTATCTCAAAGCCAAGATTATTTGTATACTTTTTTATTTAAATGGGGTAGATTTTTCTATTTTTTCATTATTTTCTATCTTTTCTATTCTCGACTTATTTACAATATAGATATTTAAGACTCTGATGTTTGCAAAGCAATTTGTTGGCATATAGTAGCCTAAGAATTATACAAATGGGAAAAAAATCTGTTCCACGTCTAACTCCTGCTTCCTCTTATTATCTGAAGAAATCACTTTGAACTGAGCACTTTCTGAACCACCAGGGATCAGGTGCTGCCTGTGAGCAAAGCCTGGGACTTCCCTGTCAGCTGCTTAGTTTGGGGGCTGTTGAGTCACTTCAGGGTGAGTTCTGATGAGGCCCTGGATAATTTTTCCTAGTCTTAGGAGATTTTCCTTAGGCCCTGATACCCCCTCTGGCTTGCTTTTGCCCTTTACTCGGCACATAGGGATTCACAAAGATTTGAAGGAATACTTTGTTATACGCTAACTATACCAATTTTTGTGAATGTTCTTGTCATCTTGTGTTAAGGTGTTTTGAGTCCCCAACTAAGCTTTCCTCTCCTTGTATTGTCTGTTTTCTGCATATTCATACTTCAAGACTCAGTTTAAGCCCTAATCTGACCATTCTGTCTCTGCAATCTAGTCTCCTTAGAATTTTCTGTCTCCTAATTTGGCTTGGGTCACGCATGCCTCTGTTATTGTATAACTGTTTTCTCTAGGTCACCTCTCCTAATTGTATAAGTAGGGCTGGTCTCTTTGCCATCCAATTATTTTTAAAATCCCCAATTATTTCCCACCAGCCCCCAGTGCATACTCTGTACTCTGCACAGACTAGTTCTGTCACTTTCACAAATATGCAGTGTTTTCCTACCAGTTTGTCTATATTTTCCCTGTCTGAATATCCTCTTTTGCTTCTTTGTATCTATTTATCCTAATAGGCTTAGCTCAAATGCTGCATCCTCTGAAGGTGTCCCTGATCTCTGCATCATTAGCACGTTGTATAGTCCCTTAGAATCCTTAATCTTTGTGAGAATGTGAACTCCTTGAGATTGGTGATTCTATTTTATTAAACTGTCCTATCTCTTGGTAAGGTTGGTGTTAGGTCCATGGCAGATCTTTACAATGTGTTGAAAAAATGAATGAACCCAAATCTTTCCCAGCAACTAGGGCACTGCTGAGGCTTGCTCCAGCCATCAGGGACTCTGTTTCCTCTTTTTGACCGAGGCAGAGAGGATACAAACATTTGCTGGGTGAAGGGATTGCTGATTGTCAGAATCACCTAAGGAATTTAAAACACTACCCATTCTCAGGCCTTACTCTAGTAGTCTGGATTTGGCATCTACAAATTTAGTGCCCCTCCATCCTTTTATAAATAAAAGAAAACTGAGACTTAGGGAAAGAGATTTAGAAGAAAGACTTAGTTGTGAGTGAAGCAGAAATGCTTGCCTGTTTTCTTATTTTCTGCAAGAAGAGTTTCCCCTTTGAACTTCTATGGTAGGGATCAGTGAGTATGATGGGAAGTGTTTCCTCTCAGTACTCATGTGCATTTTGTATTTGAACATCTGAATGCCTCCTTGTGTCCTGTGGTGGGTGGGATTTCAAGGGGTCTTTAGGCTTGAGTGCTTTCAATGCAGTGGGAAGCAAATATATGAGCAACTAGCTTCATTAAGTTGCACCTGATTCTGTGACAAGTGGTAAAGCACAATAGGGCAGAAAGGAGAGCATAGTAGAGATTTTGGGGTCTTTATTTTATTAGTTGTTGAATGAGTGGACCAGAAACAGTTAAGCCTGTGATTTCCCATGGAAAGAGCCTTCTTGTTTAGATTGGTAAACAGGCTGATCCAAAGTGCAATGTCCTTGCAGGGACATTTCCCTGGGAGGTTGGAAAGTATTCAGAGGTGATTTGATTTAGTTGCTTTCTAAGCTCAGCAGAAATAGCCCTTTTAATGGACCTTCTGGACCCTTCTTTGGGCTCCAGTTTTATCTGGTGACATTTTTTATGATGTGATTAAGATAAAGAATGTGGGGGAAAAAAGCCCCAGATAGGGAGTCAGCGTATCTGGCTTTTAATTCTTGTACTGCTGTGAAACTTTGGGCAAGTGTCTATATTTCTCTCATCCTTAGGCTTCTCATCTGTGAAATGGAGCAATGCTGTTTGCTTGTATTGTGGGATTGTTAATGGGATCAAATGAGAGAATGTGTGAAATACTTTGAAACTATAAACTATATGACAAAGGATCCTTTTAAATGACTATCAAGAGATCTAATGTGGTGGTAATGTACACGTGTGTGTCCCAGACATGTGATGCATAGGTCTGCATGGGAAGGTGGGCCGCACATTCAGATCATGCTGGAGAATTGCGGGAAGGTTCAAAGTACAGTTCCTGGGAGGGTGAAGGTCATGGGACACCTGACTCTGCCAAGTACTGAATGTACTGCACCAAATATAATGCTCCCTCTAACAAAACGTGATGGCATCCTTGGCCTCTTTGGGAAGGTAAAGCATGTTGGAAGAAGTGAAGTTAAATTTGCTTCCTCAGGCAAGGGAGTCCGTGGGAAGCTCATGATGAAAGACTTACATCTGGGGAGTTTGGGATAGAGATGAATGCCTGCAAATGTCAAATCATTTTCTATCCCCTTTGATCAGATCACAGGAGAAATAGCCTTGGTAGAGAGATAAAGTCAAGAGCATCAGAGATAGTGAAAAATAGGAAAATTGCTATTGGTCAGAATTATCTGCCGGAGTGAGACTCTGGGAATGGAATGATTATTATTTAATAATAGTACTTAATCTCCCCTCATTAAAGCAATATAGAAAGTCATGGTAAACTTGTTCTGAAACTCAGGCATTGGTATAAAATACTCTTAAGATGACATCACAGGAATCTCTAGCAGAGCTTCCTGGCCTACATCCTCTCCGCATTGATTCCTTCAGCCCTGGGAGGCCGTGAGTAGCCTCTCCTGGCCTCCAGACTCCTTCAGTTACCCCAGGCAGCAATACTCTGGTGCAGTGATGGGCAAAAATCAGCTTCTGCAACTGGAGTTCTCTTCTTTTGATTCCTCACTTTACGGGAATGTGCCCTGGCTGCTTTGTTTGCTCTGGCTGTTCCATCTGAGCTGAACACTTTTTTTGTCTTTTCCTCTGTGATCTCTTTTCATTTGACAGCTAATTGAACTTTTGTGTCTACAGGTCCATTGTGATACTAATAGATGGGATATTGTGAGATTCTGTGTAGGCCACGATATCGGAGTTCATTTTTTGGCAGCCATTTACCCAAAATACTTTCCAGGTGGTTTGCTTATAGGAATCCGCTAATCTGTATTCTTAGTGTTTCATCTCAGACATTTTTATTTTATTTTATTGTCTTTGTTATTAAATCATAGCTGTGCACAATAGTGCAATCAAGGGGTACAATGTGCTGGTTTCATATACAATCTTTACTATTTTCATCAAACTGATTAACATAGCCTTCCTAGGATTTTCTCAGTTATTATATGAAGACATTCTGCATTTAGTAAGGTTCACCTGTACCCTTCTAAGATGCACCGTAGGTGTGGCCCCACCAATTACCCTCTCTTCACCACAACCTCCCCCCTCCCCTTCCTTCATCTCAGAAATTTTGAATTAAAGGGGCAGTGCCTGTGACTCAAAGGAGTAGGGTGCTGGACTCATATGCTGGAGGTGGCGGGTTCAAACCTGGCCTTGGCCAAAAACTGCAAAAAAAAAAAAAAAAAAAGAAATTTTGAATGAAGCTGTGCTACCTTTGGGGCTTAAGCTGGCTTGCCTTTAGGGTTATGTTTTCCTAATTTGCTCTAGAATACCTTTTAGTCTTACCAAACATTTTGTCATATTTTGGCCCATAATCATCTATTATCTGTATTATCCATCTGTTCTTGCTTAGACCCAATTCTGGTAGGTTTCATACCCTTCTTGGTTACCACTGTAATTGGTACCATTGTAATTCTGGCCTGAACCCACTTTCTAAAAGTCTATAAATAGTGTTGTACCATCTTGCTGTCTTACTGTCCTCAAAGTATATTTTATATGAACTGGATTTTAGAATCCTCCTTTTTATAATCTGGCAACAGCATAAATTGTTGGTGTTTATTCTTTTCATTTCACATGATAGATTATTCTGTTCAATTTTAGCTTTTAGATGATGCATACATTGTTAGCATTTTGCTGTGGCATTGGGTGGTCTTTAGCATTTTATTGGACTATTTTGTAAAACATCACTAAAGAAATATGTTGGAACTGGTATTTATTGCCTTAATCTTATTGTCTGCATTGAGAAGTTGCTAACTAAATGTTTTCTTCAGCTTTTTCTTAATTGCAGTGTGGTTAATTCCTCTCAACTGCAGGAAGCCAAGGTATTTATAGATTGCTGTTATTATTTTTGTGGTCGGCAGAAGTAATCGGCATTCACCCAGGGCCAGGAATATGCTTGGCATGAAGTAGGACATACAATTAGATCCAATTCTGCCCCGTGAACTTGATGTGAGATGAGTTAAGTAGAGAGGAGGGAAGGAAGATATTTTCACAAAATTGTATCTCTTCTGAAATAGAAAGAAAATGAATTTCGGTTCAAAAGGACACCTTAGGAATTCAATTAAATCGGATAGAACACAGGTGACACTATCATCAGGACAGCATTTATGCTAAATTATACAAGTCTGAGGAGTGAGTCATAGCAAACCCAGGTATGATGGAGAACTAACCTCAAAGCAGAACTGTAGTGGTGCTGTAAGTGGGGGAAAAAGTTGAGATGCATTTTGTGGAAGGTTAAGGGAAGGTTAAAGGTATCCTGAAAATTACCCTGACTTCGTCTCCTTCTCTCATGGCCACATCTGATCAATTTCAAAGACCTGTCCTGTCCCTCTTAGTTCCCAGGTATCTCCTCATACTGTTCCTAATTTTTTTTGGTCCTATCTCGTCTTGCTCCCTCCAATCCATCATCCATGAAGCAGCCTTATAAGTCTGATGGTCAAGGTTTGTTGCTCAAAATCCTTACATGGCTGCTGGTGCCTTAGAGTAGCAATACTAGGTCCTCTTGCCCCGACCCTGCCTGCCTGTTTGGCCTCATCTCACCTGGTAGGGGACTGGTAGCATCTGAAAACACACCCACAGGCCATGCTGAATTAACTCTTAGTCTCTCTGCGTGCTCCAGCTCTTGCCTAGAATGGGTCCCTTCCTCTTTTTCCATCTGACCAACTGTTCATCCTTCAAATTCAAAAATCGTCCCCTTTGTGAATACTTCTCACCTGCACTTGAGTGAATTAGGTATTTCTGTCCTTCGCTGCTTCTACTGGACTTTAGTAGATAGACGCTCCTTACAGCAGTCACTTTAGTGCATTGTCATTGTTGAGTCACATGTCTTTTTTTTTTTTTTTTTTTGTATAGACAGAGTCACACTTTATCACCCTTGGTAGAGTGCCTTGGCATCACACAGCTCACAGCAACCTCCAACTCCTGGGCTTAGGCGATTCTCTTGCCTCAGCCTCCTGAGTAGCTGGGACTATAGGCGCCCGCCACAACGCCCAGCTATTTTTTTGTTGCAGTTTGGCTGGGGCCGGGTTTGAACCCACTACCCTTGGTATATGGGGCCGGTGCCCTACCCACTGAGCCACAGGCACCGCCCGGGTCACATTTCTTTTATGTGTACTGTTAGTGCTTATGCAGGTGTCACATCATGGTCATGATTGCTGACTGATGAAGGACTGGCTGGTCACAGCAGGCTGTAGGCTTCTCAAGGACGTTGTGTGTACTGAGTATCTGCACCGGCTTTTGAATTTCATGTACTGCAGGGGGGGGGGGGGAAACAGGCCCTTGGAATCATGGGAGGATGAATTTATTTCTCATTCTGGAAGGTTTCCAGTACTAGAGGACAGGAACATTTGGTACAAATGTCCTGGATTTGTGGATATGATCTTGATTGGGGGGACACCTGTTCTGTCTGCAGATTTGGCATTTATTTTTGACTCTGAGAAATGGAAACCTTCTGCATTTCTCAAGGGGGTAGCCAGGTCTGTACAGGGAAGTCGCAGACCCAGGTTCACTTTGTAACACAATTACTCTCACCACCTGGGAATCTGTCTTAAAATGAGAGGGTGGCCTGGACAGTCCTGACCTCTGGAAATTCAGAGAGGGTAACTGAATTTCAAGACTGACAATGGCAAACAGGCAGACTTGCTTTTGAGAGCATCAAAGACTTCTTCCTAAATTTCACTTGAATTTCATTTCATTTGAATTGTCCATGTTTCTTTAATTTGTTCAGGAATGAAATATAAATGTGATTCTTTTGTAGGGGGGGACTTTAAACTTTTTTATTTATTCAAAAGCTGGCTTGGAGGAGCAGACAGAAGTACCTCCTGGTGTTTCTGGGATGAGTACTGTCCTTCCAGTTTTGCCCTGGTATTTCAGGAAGAGGTAGATTATGTCAGACCAAGCAGAGTGCAACAGCTCTGAGTCTGCTGCTGAGGAACTGGTGATTCATAAGAAAAGCGCCTTGTACTTGATCATGAAGATTCTGTTCAACTTGGTACTTGATCTCTGAATTTCCTTTCTACCTTTGATCCTCTTGGGCTTTGGTGTTAGTGGTGCGGGTGGGAGCTGAGAGTTGGAGTCCCTCTTCCTTTTCTTTTTTGACTTTGTCGTTGGTAGACACCTCGCCCCTGTTAGGAGGCAGAGTGACATTTGTGCTTGTGCACAAGTCTCCTGCAGCAGCTCCACTTGCTGACATTTTCTGTTCATCCATCTCCTCTTGGTCAATTTCAGCCTCTCAGCCACACTGATAAGCTCATTCACATTCTAGGCTACTCCTGCCACCGCCAGAGCTGTTTGTCTGTCCCTTTGCATTTCTGCAGTGCTATTGATTTGCAATTTGCTTGCAGCTTAACTGGATTTGGGTTGGCGTGTGCCTCTGGAAGCGTTTCTATCTATTGATCTGTGCTAAGGGAACCCGCCCATCTCTGTCCAGGGTCAGCAGAATGTGTGACTGCTGACCGGGTTTTGCTTTGCAGCCGAGGTAGTCCAGGGACCCAGGGGCTCTTAGAGGTAAACTTTAGAGCTCTGTAACAGTCTCCGTATGAAGAACTCTTTCTGTCCTTTCTTTGCTTGATTTCTAAGCCCATTCTTACTTAATCACCTGCCCGTCACGCCTTCTCCCCATATGTACATGTGTACACATGCTTGTGTGTACACACAAAATTGGGTCTTGCTGTGTTGTTATATACCTAGACTGGGAATTTCTCTTATGGTTGCTAGTATTTATCTCCTCCTTTCATGCCCATTTAAGAATCCACAGACTGGCTCGGCACCTGTGGCTCAACGGGCTAGGGCTGGCTAGCCACGTACCCCTGAGCTGGCGGGTTCGAATCCAGCCCCGTCCCACCAAACATCAATGATGGCTGCAACCCCAAAATGGCCGGGCGTTGTGGCAGGTGCCTGTAGTCCCAGCTGCTTGGGAGGGGGAGGCAGGAGACTCGCTTGAGCCCAGGAATTGAAGGTTGCTGTGAGCTGTGATGCCACAGCACTCTATTCAGGGGGACAGCTTGAGGCTCTGTCTCAAAAACAAAACAAAACAAACAAACAAAGAATCTACAGACAGAACACCCTCTTTAATTGAAAGAAAGAAGGGTCTACACTTGATTGGCCTGGAGTATGGAGAGCTACAAGCGCTAGAACATGCAGGTGTGTTAGAGGGTGCTGGTGTGGCTGGTTCCTCACATTAAATGTGACCCCAGGGTACAGAATGCATTTGCAGCTCCTCTTTTTGTTTGTTTTAAATGTATAAGGTATTGATTTGGTAAATAATTCAAGTTGGTATAGCAAATATACATCGTGTATCAGTAGCCAGTTACTTTAACGCTTAGCAGCTTAAGACAGCCATAATCATTTCATATCTCACAGTTTCGGTGGTCAAATTTTTAGGAGTCACGTAGCTGGTGGTTCTTGCTTAAGGTCTCTCAGGAGACTGCAGTTAGTCTGCAGCAGGGTGATGGTGAAGGGGATGTGGTTTTCCTTGCTTGGTTTTCTAAATGTGCGCTGAGTGGCCGGAGAGGATAAGACTGTGTAGAGATGGGTGGGGAGGGGTTTGCAATTCTTGGAATTTGTATAAAAATACACACGTTGATATTAATTTGTGGTTATTAATAATTGCTATACCCTTCAGTAGCATTTTATTTTGTTCTTTTGGCTCCCTAGTCCATCCTGGGTGGCTGGTGGAGGGAGAAGCTGGTGTGGCTGGGTGCCAGCTTTCAGAGGGCATCCCTGGCCTGGGCTCCTGTCTGCCTGGGGGGCATCCCCAGGGACTGCTCTTGCTTTTGGCACTAGTTTCTTCCTTCCTTTTCCATGATTTCACCCAAGACCTGAGGCTGAGGTTGTGTGCTTAGCTGGCAAGGTTGCTGGCAGCGCTGACCGCAGCCTGGTAGGTCAGGAGTGTTTTGTCACCTTGCTGGTGAAACCATCCTGAGGGGAGGGAGGAGATACCACACCCAGGGAAACAACCAGGGCACAGGTTTGCCCAAGGTGGGGATTCCTGACATGTGGGACTTCCAGTGCTAAAACCAGGGCAGCACCAGGCAAACCGGAAAGGCTGGTCGACCTAACTGTGCCTGGAGAAGCTTCCTGGTTGGCCCCCATCCCTACCACCCTTGCACCTGAGTGACTTGAAGCTCACAGTTGGTAAGCATCAGGCAGGCGCTTGCTTGTGGACGAGGCCCTGCCTCAGGAGGAATTGCATTTCTCTCTGCCCTGGCGTCTGCCTGGCAAAGCCCAGATGGATTTTGGCCTCTTCTTGGAAGCTCCCAGAAAGCAGGCACGAGGTGGTTGTAAAGACCACAGGTTCTCACCACCAACACTCTGTATAACTGTGTGGCATTGGAGGGAGGCTGTGGTCCCCGGGCCAAGCCACTGCAGCCTTGGGGCTTGCTTCCCGATTGTCTCTGTGGGTGAAAGCACTGCCCTGCCATCACCTAGTGATAAGCCCAGACTCAGTCTACCAGGGCTTTACAGAATTCCTGTGAGGAGGAGAGGGGAGCACTGAGATGTCCACGGGTCTCGGCTAGAGGAGTGCTGGGAGGCTGCTCAGCACTTAGGGGGGTTGCTGTGTTGAAAGGGACGCACAGGCTCGGAGCCTATGGCTCAAGCGGCTAAGGTGCCAGCCACGTACACCTGAGCTGGCGGGTTCAAATCCAGCCTGGGCCCGCCAAAATAAAAACCAAAGACGGCTGCACCCCCCCCCCCCAAAATAGCCGGGCGTTGTGGCAGGTGCCTGTGGTCCCAGCTATTTGGAAGGAGAATCGCTTGAGCCCAGGAGTTGGAGGTTGCTGTGAGCTGTGAGGCCACAGTATTCTATCCAGGGCAATAGCTTGAGGCTCTGTCTCCAAAAAACCAAAAAAAAAAAAGAAAAAAAAAGAAAGGGACGCACAGATGGAGTGCTGAAACGGCTTTGTGTGCAGAGAGGACATGGGGTAGGGAGAGAGGAGGCCACTGGTGGGGTGGGGTGACTGTGTGGGAACTACAGGGACATCTAACAGGGATGTCGGTTTAGCTCTGCAGTATGTAATGGGAATCTTTTCTACCTCCCCATAACAATCTTTATGAAAATATCAATTTTTCCTTAAAAATATCTTTGGTCAGGTTTGGCGCCTGTGGCTCAATGGGCCATGTACACCTGAGCTGGCGGGTTCAAATCCAGCCCAGGCCTGACAAACAATGACGGCTGCAACCAAAAAATGGCCGGGCGTTGTGGCGGGCGCCTGTAGTCCCAGCTACTTGGGAGGCAGAGGCAAGAGACTCGCTTGAGCCCAGGAATTGGAGGTTGCTGTGAGCTGTGATGCCACAGCACTC
>CAUYON010007070.1:0-51748 GCA_963573935.1 Arctocebus calabarensis
CAGCTACTAGGGAGGCTGAGGCAAGAGAATCGCTTAAGCCCAAGAGCTGGAGGTTGCTGTGAGCAGTGTGATGCCACGGCACTCTACCCAGGGCGATAAAGTGAGACTCTGTCTCTACAAAAAAAAAAAAAAAAAAAAAAACTGGTTAACATAGTCTTTATGGCATTTTCTTAATTATTGTGTTAAGACATTTATATTCTACACTTAGTAAATTTCACATGCACCTTTGGAAGATGTACTCATCCCCACTATGAAACCAGCTTTCATATGAAAGCTATAACCCAATTATAGCCCAAGAAGAAGGCGAAACAGTCTTCAATTCTTGAAAAGTGTGAGGGAGGATTTTAAGAGACAGAAAACTTTAGGTGGTGCCTGTGGCTCAAGGAGTAGGGTGCCAGTCCCATAAATGGGAGTGGAGGGTTCAAACCCACCTCCAGCCAAAAACTGCAAACAAAGAAAAACAAAAACAAGAGACGGAAAACTTTTTTTATCCATTTTCAGGCCATTCCCCTCTGTTACAGTAATAGTTATCATGTACTGAATGCTTGCTAGGTTTTCTTCTGAGTGCTTTACATAGTTCATGATTACAGGTACTATTTTATTTACTCACCATTATAAACCCCAATGTAGGAAGTATTTGTATCCTGATTTTACAGACGAGATTAAGTAATTTACCAGTAGTTATAAAGTATGTGATAGAGCCTTAACTTGAACTCTAAAAGTTAAACCAACTCAGAGAATATTCAAATGAAGACCTGTTAAGCTTTGGGTAGATATAGAGTTGCCAGGGTCCTGAAAGGTCAATTTGACCAATATCCCATCTACCTCTGTAACCTCTCCAACAGATGGCCATCCAGGCTGTCCCCTAAACACATACAATAACAAGGGAACTCTCTACTTTTCAATTCAGCTCATTGCATTGCAGAACATCTTTGTTAGAAAAAGTCTTTATGTAAAAGCTAAAATCTGTCCATTTGTTTCACACAATCAAAAGAAAGAGAATGTTTTCCTGCATGCATGTGATAATGCTTCACAATAAATCCCCTATCTGTGCTCACATGAGATAGTGTTCAAGTCCATCTCTTATCTGGCTATTTTCTTTAGAGGAGAGACATTGTAGTTTCTCAGTTTTTCTTGGTAAATCTTATACTCAGAAATGATCATGTCACATTAGGGCTGAGTACTGGGATATACCTATTTACCTTGATATATCCACACAGAACACTAGATGTCTATCAACACAGTTTAGTATCACATTAGCCTTTTTAGCAATTGAGTCCATATTCTCCATTGAATAAACAAGCACAACCCTTTTTCTATGGCCAATAGGTCTGTAATATACCTATACAGTATTTATTCACATCATACTGAATTCAAACAGGAGATTTCCAGGGCAGAGATCTAGCTTATTCTAATTAACATTGTAAAAATGATCTTTCTTGTGGTGAAATGATAGAGAAATTATTAACTCATACTGTTTTGGTAAGGACTAAATCAATCTCTCTTCTTGCTTTCTTTCTCTTTCTCTTACCTGAAAGCTTCTCCACTCAACCTCCAGCCCCAACCCTAACTCTAACTCTATACCTATCCCTACCCTAAAAAAATCAAAACCCTAACTCTAACTCTATACCTATCCCTACCCCTAAAAAAATCAAAAACCACTCGGATTTCTGTTTTTAAAAACCACTGAAAGAGCCTGGTAGACCAAAAGGAAATGTAAATTCTCTCTTTTCACATTTCATCAGTTATCTGTCCTTCAGAATTTTGTCCTTTAGTCCTAGGTAGTTCCTGAACGACTTGGGTGAACAATGGGGTCTGTCTTCAATCTTGCCACAGAAAAAGCTGGTGGATTAGTTTTCACAATCCCCTGTGAATTTGGGTGCAATTACCTTTTTTGTCCCCCTCAAATTCAGCAACTGCTCGACCTCCACTGTGGGTGTTCTTTCTTTGGGATGCCATATCACCTCCCTACCTTTCTTGCTTTTTCCTCTTTTATTTTCTCTCTTCTCTCCTTCTAAGATCAAATAAAGGCTATACTTTAATACCCTAATCTTTGCTCACCCCACATGGATCATCTACTGAGCTTTTCTCCCCCAACCAACATGACTCTTGGTTCCCTAGCTCCACCCCCCTGGGGTTATAAGAGGAGATCCCAATAGGCTCTATGTGCTGGGTGCTTTTCTTGAGGAGGGGAAGCCCCTCCAAATTATTATATGAATTTGAGAGTTTGTATGAGAGCAGTTTTCCCTCTTCCCCTTCTAAGAAAGAGAGACAAACCTTGGCTCCCTAGTATATACCAAGTTTCCTTGGGAAGAGAAAAGTCCTGGAATATAAATAAATGTCTCCAAGGAAAGATAAGGGAAGCCAGGTCAGTGGCTGCTTTTTTCTAAATCACTTACATTCATTGAAGATGCATTTTCTTCTCTTAAAAAATAGAAAATCTGAGGGCATGTACTGTAAATTTGTATTAATCTTCATTTCAAAGTTGAAATTGAGATGTTCCATTTTGTTATATTCCTTTTACATATTGTCACAAGTTTTTATTGGAGATTATGTTTAACCATTTCTACATGGTTCAAAATATCATCTTATGGGTCAGGCACAATGGCTCATGCCTCTAATCCTAGCACTCTGGCCAAAGCAGGTGGATTGTCTGAGCTCATATGTTCGAGATCAGCCTGAGCCAGAGTGAGACTCCATTTCTAAAAATAGCTGCACTTTGTGGCAGGTACCTGTAGTCCCAGCTACTTGGGAGGCTGAGGCAAGAGAATCACTTGAGCCCAAGAGTTTGAGGTTGCTGTGAGCTACAATACCATGGTACCCTACCGACGGTGACAATGTGAGACTCTGTCTTAAAAGAAATATATATTATCATGCCATGATTACTTCCATGAAAGTTTATAATCTGTCTGTAACAAAATGATTCTGATTTCACTACACTATATATTCTAATTTCTATGGCTTCTCCCATAATATTTTTATTAAAAAGCAAGTTATGACTTTGCATTTTCTGGACTGCTTTCATGAATTTTTGTTATTTTTAAGTTTCTCACATGATATTTTAGTAACATTTATTTTATGAAATAAACCATCAGCTGATGGTTTTTATCATGGCATGCCATAGTCCTTGTTTGGAATTTCAAGACTCAACTGTATATGCTTGGGTTTATTTCTGGGTTCCTTTTTTTTTTTTTCTGATTTGTGTTTCAATTTGTGTTTTGCATTTCAATTTTTATGCAAGTATTATAGTGTTATAATAGTTTTGCAATATGACTTCATCTTTTTCTTTCTTTCTCATGATTGTTTTGACAATTCAGGACATTTTTTGATTCTGTGTGAAATTTAGCATAGTTTTTAAATTCTTTTAAGTGACATATAATACATGTACGTATTTAGGGGGCACAGTATAATGTTTTATACATGCATAATAGTATAATGATTAGACCAGGATATTTAGCATATCCATTACTTTAAACATATATCACTTCCTTTGGATAGAAACATATAATCCTCCATTTTCTACCCATTTTGAATGATATATGATTGTTACTCATAGTCACCCTACTGTGCAATAGAACACCAGGAATTATACTTCCTATCTAAGTGTAACTTTGCACCTGTCTCCCAAGGCATCTCCTTGCCCTGACTCTAGCCAACACCAGGCAGCCACTGTTCTACTTCCTACCTCTATGAGATCCATGTTTTTAAGATTCTGCAGTGTTTATCTTTCTGTGCCTGGCTTATTTTATGTGACATAGTATCCTATGGGATGATTCATGTTGTCACAAATAGCAGAATTTCATTCTTGTTTAAGGCTGAATAAGGCCTTAAACTGTATATACATACACATACACATATACACTAGATTTTCTTCATCCTTTCATCCATTGTTGGAAACGTTGCTTGATTTTCTTTGATATCATGTATAATAATTCAGCAGACATGGATGTGCTGACGTTTCTTTGGCATACTGTGTTTATTGCCTATGGATATATGAACATTTTAATAGTGTGATAACTGGATCATATGGTAATTCTTCTGTTTTCCATAATTTACATTCAGTTTGGATCAATTTAAATTCCCTCTAAAAGTGTATAAAGAGTTCCTCCTCTTCATGCATTCCAGTAATCGTTATTTGTTTGTGTTTTTTCAGTAGTTATTCCAATTGGGGTGAGATAAAATATCTCATTGTGTTTATTTGCATTTTTCCCAATAATTTGTGTTGATGATAATTTTTTCATATATGTGGTGGTTATTTGCATATCTCATCTTGAGAAATGTCTGTTTACATCTTTTTCCCATTTTTAACCAGATTTGGGTTTTTTTTGTTTTTTGTTTGTTTTGTTTTGTTTTGTTTTTGAGGCAGAGTCTTACTGTGTCACCCTGGGTAGAGTGCTGTAGAGTCACAGCTCACAGTAACCTCAAACTCTTGGGCTTAAGAGTTTCACTTGCCTCAGCCTCCCAAGTAGCTGGGACTACAGGCACCTGCCACAACACTTGACTATTTTTTGGTTGTAGCTGTCATTGTTGCTTGGCAGGCCCAGGCTGGGTTTGAACCCACCAGCTCCGGAGTATCCAGCTGGCATCCTAGTTGCTGAGCTACAGGGCCAAGCGTTTTTTTTGCTATTGAGTATTTGAATTCCTGATAGTAATCCATTGTCAAATGCATAGTTAGCAAATATTTTCTCTTTTTCATTATTTTTTAACTTTGAGGTTATTTCCTTTTTATTTAGAAGTTTTTTAGTTTGATTTAATCCCACAGGTATTCTTCTTCTTCTTCTTTTTTTTTTTTGAGACAGATCCTCAAGCTGTGGCCCTGGGTACAGTACTGTGGCATCTCAGCTCACAGCCACCTCCAGCTCCTGGGCTGGATTTGAACCCATCAGGTCAAGTGTATGTGGCCGGCGCCTTAGTCACTTGAGCCACAGGCTCAAAAATTGTCTATTTTTTGTGGCTCAGCGAATAGGGCGCCGGCCCCATATACCGAAGGTGGCAGGTTCAAGCCTGGCCTCCGCCAAACTGCAAAACAAAAAAATAGCCAGGCGCTGTGGCAGGCACCTGTAGTCCCAGCTACTCGGGAGGCTGAGGCAAGAGAATCGCTTAAGCCCAAGAGCTGGAGGTTGCTCTGAGCAGTGTGACTCCACGGTACTCTACCCAGGGCGATAAAGTGAGACTCTGTCTCTACAAAAAAAAAAAAAAAATTGTCTACTTTTTTAAGGTCCTATTTTTATATTTTTAATCTATATTGATTTCATTTGTCTATATATTGAGAAATAAGATTCTAGTCTGATTATTTATCATATGGATGTCTAGTTTTCCCAGTAGCATTTATTGAAGAGAAACTCCTATCCCCAGTGTGTATACTTCAGGTCTTTTTTGGAAGCAGCTGGCTGTAAGCGTGTGGGTTTCTTACTGTGTTCTCTATTCTTTTCCTTTGGTTTATATGTTTGTTTTATGCCAGGGCCATGCTATTTTGACTACTCTGACTTAGTGGTATAGTTTGGAGTCAGGTAGTGTGATTCTTCTAGTGTTCTTTCAAATAACATTTGCTTTTTCTATTTGAGTGTGGTTTCCTATGAATTTTAGGATTCTTCTTTCTATTTCTTTGAAGAATGTCATTGATATTTGGAGTGATATTGATTACATTGAAAGCCTACATTGCTTTGAGCATTATGGATAATTTGACAATCTTAATCTTCCAATCCATGAATACAGAATACCTGTTCATTTATTTTACTACCTTCAATTTATTTCATCAGCATTTTATAGTTTTCAGTGTAGAGATCTTTCATTGCCTTGGTTAAATTGATTTCTAGGTATTCACGCCGCTATTACAAATAGAATTTCTTTTTTGATTTCTTTTTAGATAGTTTGATACTAGCATACAGAAGTTATGCTAATTTTTATCCTGCACCTTTACTGCATTTGTTTAATACCAATTATTGATTGTTTGAATCTATAGGGTTTTCCTTTTTTTTTTTTGGTTTGAGACAGTGTCTCACTTTGTTGCCATGGCGTTACAGTTCACAGCAACCTCCAACACTTGGGTTTAAGCCATTCTCTTGCCTCTGCCTCCCGAGTAGCTGGGACTACAGGTGCGCACCACAATGCCCAGCTTTTATTTTTGTTGCAGTTGTCATTGCTGTTTTAGCTGGCCAGGTCTGGGTCTGAACCCGCCACCCTCGGTATATGGGGCCAGTGACCTTCCCATTGAGCAACAGGTGCTGCCCAAGTTTTGTGTGTTTGAGTATGTGTTTTTTGTTTGTTTGTTTTTTGTTTTTAGCTGGCTGGGACTGGGTTGGAACCCTCAGTGTATGTGACTGGCGCCCTGCCAGCTGAGCTATGGGTGCCACTTGAAGTTATAGGGTTTTCTATAGATAAAATCATGTCCTCTGTAAAAGGGACAGTATGATTTCCCCTTTTTCAATTTAGATGCTTTCAATTTTTGTCTCTTCCCTAACTACTTTGGGTAGCATATCCAGTAACATGTTTAATAAAATATTAGAAAGTGGTCATACTTGTATTTGAGCTTTGTCCAGTTCACTGTGATGCTAGTGGGTTTGCCCTATGTGGCTTTTATTATGTTCAGGTCCATGTCTCTTCTAATTTTTTGAGAATTTTATCAAGAAGTTTTGATAATTTTTTTCAGATGCACTTTCCTTTTTCTTTTTCTTTTTTTTTTTTTTTTTGAGACAGAGTCTCACGATGTCACCCTTGGTAAAGTGCACTGGTGTCATAACTCACAGCAATTTCAAACTCTTGGGCTCAAGCGATTCTCTTGCCTAAGCCCTCAAGTAGTTGGGACTACAGGTGCCCACCACAACAGCTGCCTATTTTTAGAGACGAGATCTCGCACTGTCTCAAGCTGGTCTCAAACCTGTGAACTCAAGCAATCTACCCTCCTCAAGTGCTGGGATTACAGGCATGAGCCACCCCGCCCGGTCCCAGATGCACTTTCTTTATCTGTTGGAATAAACGTGTGGGATTTCTGCCCCTGATTCTGTGAGTGGAATGTATCATTTTTATTGATTTACATCTTTGCAGGTCTGGTATGACTCCTATTTGCTCATGTGAAATGATGTCTTTAACCTGCTGTTGAAGTGGACTTGGTAATGCTGTGTGGAGAGTTTTGCACATATCTTCAGTGGAGAAATTGCCTTCTAGTTTTCTTTTGTTGCTCTCTCCTTGTTTGGTTTTGGTTTTCTGGCCTCAAACAATCAGTTTGGAAGCAATTTCCTTCTCTTCAGGTTTTTAAAATAAGTTAGTAGAAGAATCGGTTAGTACTTGTTTTTGTAGTTCTTCTTTGGTAGAATCCAGTAGCGAAGTAATCAGATCTTTTAGATTTGGGGTAGTGCCCATGTTTCCTCCATCCACAGAGACCTTGGAGACATCTACTTTGAAGACAAGTGTTCCTTTCCCTGAGGACATTGAGACTGACCTGAGAAGGTGCAGCCAAGGCTTCAGCATGATTTGGGTTCTGTGTCCACTGCATGGAGAGGGCTCCTATCTGTGGAGCTGGTAGTAGAGAAAGCATCTTAGGCCTTTCTGATTTTTTCATACATGGTGAGTGCAGAATCTTTGTTGTTCTCACGTGTTTCGTTCTTTATTTTCTCAAGTAACATTTTACCAATAATTATTTTAGGATAGTTTTCATGAACTCAGGGTTTTCATGGATTAAAATCATAAGTTTGCTACAGGACCTTTCACAGACTGGGGATTTTATTTTTTCCCCTGTGGAGAAGTTCCAAAATAGGATCAGAGGGAAACATGTACCCAGTCGGGAAATAAATATAAAATCATAGGTTCAGCTGAAAGAATTGGAGACAGGCCCGTGTTTGGCTGTGTCCACCTTGAAGACTGATATGAGTTGTCTGAATATGCTTTTATATATTTTTTTCTTTTTAAAACATATTCTTTTATTTTTTTTATGAAGTCATTATACATAGATCATGAATACATTTATGCTATTGTGGGATTCAATGTGTTGATTATTTGTAGGAATTTGAGTACAAGGCATTTGTGTTCTACACCTGATAGATGGAACTTGCACTTGCAATATGCTCCATAGGTGTGGTCCCACCATTAACCCTCCCTCTGTTGACCCACTCCCCTCCCTTTTCTTCCCTCTCCCCCCTTAATCCTGGGCTATAGTTGTGATTCATCTTTCATATGAAAGTGTGAGTGATTTAATTTATTTTCTTCTAATTTGAAATTAATGGAATATGCATACATAAGTATATCAAAGCACAAATATCATTTTCACTTCAAATGTTTACATTAAAACCAAAATTTAAAATAGTCTTTTTTCCTGGCTTTTGAGGAAGCTTCACTTAACAATAACACTTTAAGCATACACTTAGTAGGTTTTCTCATCTTCAGATGTGAGTATTGCCATGATTACTGTTTTCGTCTGACTCTCGGTCATCTCAAATTTTTAATAAAATACTTGCCAAAATGTTCTTTATAGAGAGCTCACTCTGAATCAAGTTGCTCAAAATATCCATGAATTATGGCCCCATTGACATTTTTCATAGGATTGTAGTAAACAAAATTTGAAGAATCTGCTTTAGAAGATGAGAACAACTATGGTGGTTGTTCATAATTGAAAAACTATTCAACTATTGCATGCTGCATCAAATTATCTGAGAAGAAATAAGAATGGGACTTAAATCACCAGAAAATGGAGCCCTGTTGGATACTGATTTTTTCAAAACAGATGAAAATAGTTTTACCTGTTAAAAATAGAAAATCTTTGTATACTTAGTATGCTTCCCTAACATCTTTATTTCAAAGGTGAAATTAACAAATTTCTGTCTTGACACTTGTGGCTCAATGGGCTAAGGCGCCAGCCACATACACCTGAGCTGGCGGGTTCGAATCCAGCCCGGGCCCGCCAAACAACAATGACGGCTGCAACCAAAAAAAATGGCCGGGCGAGTCCCAGCTACTTGGGCGGCGGAGGCAGGAGACTTGCTTGAGCCCAGGAATTGGAGGTTGCTGTGAGCTGTGATGCCACTCTATCCAGGGTGACAACTCGAGGGTCTGTCTCAAAAAAAACAAATTTCTTATCTCTTTTTGTTACATCCATTTTATATATTGTCAGCATTTTTTGTTGGCAGTTTTAGTAACCATTAACTATGTCAACTTTCTTCACTTGCTGTTTAGTGTAATTATAAACTTTGTAATCTATTTGCGTCCTGTTTTTGATTTCAGCACACTGCATATTCTAATTGCTGTGACTTCTCACAAAATATTTTTATTAAGTATCTAGTATGTCACTTTATATTTTCTGGACAATTCCCATGTGTTTTATTCTTTCATTTCTCATATAATATTTTAGTAAGACTTATTTTACAAAATATCCAACAGTTGATTGCTTTTATGGATAATGACTGCATGGCAAAGTTTTCCTTTTCTTTCCAATTCAGGATTTTTCTGCAGAGACATTTTCATTCAGACTCATAGAGGATAAAGTTGTGTACATCATGGGACTTTTTAATTACATGATTGGTGAACAAGGTTTGTTTCAGACATGGAAAATAAGTAACCACTTATATGTTTTAGTAATTTTCTATTTAGTGAATTTAAGGTATACAG
The DNA here is from genome assembly GCA_963573935.1 of Arctocebus calabarensis. Classification (NCBI taxonomy): domain Eukaryota; kingdom Metazoa; phylum Chordata; class Mammalia; order Primates; family Lorisidae; genus Arctocebus; species Arctocebus calabarensis. Next base: position 9,598 of record CAUYON010007070.1, read on the forward strand.
CATGATATTTTGATATCAATATACAAAAAAGTAATTTAACACCCACCATCTCACATAGCTACCTTTTTCTCTTCTGTAAGCCTTAAAATCTACTCCGAGAAAATTCAGGTAGCAATACAGTATTATTACCTATAATTGTTATGCTGTATTGTAGATGTCTAAATTTGTCCGTTGCATATAACTGCAAATTCATACCCATCGACCTATAGTTCCTTGTTGCCCCCAAACCTGCCACTAGTAGCCACTGTTCAATTCTCAATTTCTATACATTTGATTTCCCCTCCTTAGATTCCACATGTAAAAGAGTATGGAATATATATATATTTTTTCTGTGCCTAGTTTTTCTCACTTGATATCATGTTCTGCAATTTCTTCCATGTTGTCAAAAAAGGTATTTATTTGTATTTCCAGCTAAATAATATCCATATGTACGTATATAGATATATTTCACAAATCCTTTATTTAGTCATGTGTTAAGGAAATTGAGGCTATTACCATAGTTTGGCTATACTAAATAATGCTTCAGTGAACTTGGATTATAGATATTATTACGAGGTGATCAAGGTTCTTCTTTTGAGTAGGTACCGAAGAGAAAGACTGCTGGGCCACTTGGGAGTTCTATTGTTAATTGCTTATGGAAGCTACATATTATTTTCCATAATAGTTGCACCAATATGTATTCCCATCAACAATACACAAGGATTCACTCTCCCCACCTTTGTCAATGCTTGTTATTGTTCGTCTTTTTGAGAATAGCCATCTTAGCAGGAGAAAAATGTTAACCTCTCATTGAGGTTTGGATTTGGAATTTTCTGATGGTTAGTGATATTGAACGCCTTTCCTGTTGACTGTTTTTTAGCCTATTTGGGGCTTTTCCTATTTTTTAGTTGGGTTCTTTGAGCTTTGCTATGGAGTAGGATGAGTGCTGTGTTGTGGTCTCAGTTTATTTTTGCTTTTGTTGCCTGAGTATCCTGTATCCAATCCAAAAAACGATATTGCCAAACTATCGTCAAAGATTTTCCTAGCTTATGGAAGTAGTATTGTTTAAGGTTTTGTGTTTAGGTCTTCAATCTATTTTGAGCTGATTTCTTTCTCTGGTGTCACTTAAGGGTTCAATTTCATTCTTTTGCACATACATATCCAATTTCTTGAAAACACTTATTCCCCATATTGTCTTGTGATGCTCTTCTTAAAACTAAGTTGACCGTGTATGCTTGGGGTTATTTCTGAGCTCCCTATTTTTTAAAATTTGACCATTTCTGTTTCTTTGCAGGAATCATATAGTTTGGATTAAACTAATTCGTAATATAGTTTGAAATCATGGACTATGATGCCTCCATCTTTGTTTTTACTTCTATGGTTGAATTTGTCCTTTCATGAGATTTTGTAGCCCTGTATGAGTTTTAGCATTGTTTTCTGTTTCATTATAATTTTTCAATTATCCCATAAGAAATATATATATATTTATTTAATTATATACATATATATGGATATGTATATATATTTATTGGGTACAGGATAACAGTTTGAGACATATATACATAGTGTGGTGATCAGGGCATTTAGGATACCCAATCACACAAACCTTTATGTGTTCTTCGTGCAATAGCATTCCAAATCTCCCATTGCTCAGAGAACATTAGGCAGGCATTGCAGTGTGTGCCTGTAGTCCCATATTCTTGGGAGGCTGAGGCAGGAGGATCACTTGATTCCCAGGAGTTTGAGGTTACTGTGAGCTAGGCTGAAACCATGGCAGTCTAGCCTGGGGCAACAGAATGAGACCTTGCCACCCATAAATACAAAACAAAACACAAAATCAAAATCTTTCATTGTAGCTATTTTAAATAATCCAATATAATATTGTTAACTGTCGATGCCCTATTGTGCAGTATAACACCAGAACTTATTTCTCCTATCTCATTATCACTTTCTGCACATTGACCAGTCTCTCCTGATTCCCTCTCCACCCCCAAACACTACTCAGCCTCTGGTAATCACTATTTGACTACCTACTTCTGAGAAATCAACTTTTCTATCTTCCCTACATCATCAGATCATGCAGTATTTGTCCTTATGTAACTGGTTTATTTCACTTAACATGATGTCCTCCAGATCATCCACATTGCCACAAATGACAGGATACCATTCATTCCTAAGCCAACTAGTAATATGTACATGACTGTAGTTTCTTTATTCCTTCAGCTATTAATGGACACTTAGGTTTATTCTATACCTTTGGTATTGTGAATAATGCTGCAAGAAACACGTGGATGCTGATATCTCCTCAACATACCAATTTTATTTCTATTGGATCTATTTGCCATAATGGGATTGTTGGATCATGTGGTAGTTCTATTATTTTTTTTAGGAACCTCCTTACCATTTTTCATGATTGCTTTAGTACTTTGCAATGTCACCCATAATTTGAAAGACTGCCTATCTCAACTCCACATCTACACCAGCATTTGATACTTTTTCTCTAAAAAAAAAATTATTCTGGGGCAGGGCCTGGGGCTGAAGGAGTAGGGCACCAGCCCGGTATACCACGGGTGGTGGGTTCAAGCCCGGCCAATGCAAAACTGCCAAAAAAAAAAAAATTATTCTACTTGGAATAAGGTGATATTTTATACTGGTTTTGATTTGCATTATGGTCCTTGTGGTCTCCTATTTCTGGCACACAGCCTGTGCCACAGTCTGCTGGGCTCTCTCCATCACTGTGGGGGTCTCCATTGACCACCCTGGGAGACCTGGGAGGGCAGCCGAGAGCTTCTAGGAAGTGTCTCTCTGCAATTCCTGTCCTCACTGCTTCCACCCTGTGCCTCAGTATCTTTCTCCAAGAAATAAGCATGTGCCTTGGGTGGCTGACAGAGAGGTCATGGGGAAGTGCCTGCCTCCTTCCTCGGGCCCTGGCCAGCTGCTGCCTCCCTCCTAAAAGATTTCTGTCCAGCCTGCCCAAGAGCCCCAGCAAGAAGGAGGTCCCCACCATACCCCTCAGGAGTATGGAGAAAAATCTATTGAACTGTGACAGTTGTTGTGACAGCAGCCCTGGTCACCAGTAGGAGGAGGAGGGCTCCCCCAGTATGCCATGCGTACCCTGCCTGCCAGGCCCTGGAGCTCTGCAGGGTGAGAAAGGGTCTCAGATTCTGGGTGTCCACAGCACTGGGCTATCAGTGAGGCTCCTGGTCAGCAGGTGGCTACTTTACACTTTCTGGTAAAATGCTCCCATGGCTAACCTGGCTTATTACCCATCTGGGCTGCCTGCTGTGTCCTAGGGCTCCTTCGTGGTGGGGCTCACCTCAATATGCCTCTCTGGGTGTGTGGAGGGACTCTTAGGAAGTGTCCTCATTCACTGAATGTCCCCTGAACAGGTGGAACACTGTGGACCTCTCAGCAGGAGCAGCTTCTTGGTAAAAGCAGTCAAGGAGGGAAAGGGTCACATGGCCCAGCAGTGAGCATGCCTAGATGTGGGGGGACATGGTGTCCAGGCTCTTGAGAACCTTGTTGCATCCAAGCAGGGTCCCTAAAACATCAACCATTGTCCTATACAGTATGGGCACCTCTTGCTGGGGGCACATAGTGGCCACTATACCGGGGAGGGGTCAAGTGAAACAGGGCTGGGCTCCTACCCTAGCGACGAGCCTCCTGTGCACTTGCACCAGCAGAGGACCCTCATGGGAATCAGCCCCAAGGCGGTGGAGAAAATGCTGCTGGCCCTGCCGGCCACCCACACTCTTACTTATAGTCTGGCTTCCAGGAAACCCCGCCTGCATCTCTTGGCTGAAGAACTGTGACAGGTTCCTTGGAGGGCATCATTAAGGGCACCAAGGTGGGCCTGGTAGGAGAGTGGGGCCTGTCCTGGCTCACCCCCTTTCTCCATAGACCTGTGGCTCCTGGTCCTGAGTGCATTGTTCCCTGCGACTACCATCACTGCACCTGCTTGGTGGAGAACAAATCTGGAAGCATCTGGCCATCTGCACAATGTTGGACAGGCTGAGGAAGGGCTCTGGGCAGCCCCCACATAGAGCTCTCCTCACCAGCCCCTTCCGGCCAGGCTGTGAGGCAGAGTCCACTGCCAGGTGCACAGTGACTTAGCACGTGGTGACCGGCAACAGGATAGGCGCTGATAGGTGCTTGCCCTGCCTCTCCACACTCAAGGTTGGTGCTGCTGCTAGCTGGGTGCAATGGGGAGATGGCTAGGCTCTTCTTCACTGAATCTACCAACATGGCAGAGTTCTTGCTATAGCATGTGAAGGACAAAATTATGGCAGCAGCCAGGAGACAAAATCTTCTGTGGTGAGCAGTTCTTCTAGCTGTGGACTTGGCGTTTCATATAGCAGCTTGGAAACAGGGCTAAAAATTAGATGCATTTTCTCTTAGTAAGAATATACGTGTCAGTCCGTGTAAATGGGCAGCTTTCCTGTGATTGTTGTACCTCAACGTCTGTAAGAAAATATTTGCTGCTTCCCAGCAGCTTTGGGCTCTCTGAGTTCCTGCAGTGAGTAGAACTCTCCAGTAAGCTTACTAGCCATCTAGTAATATTTACCTAATATGAATTAAGATCCACTATAAAATTATGAGACAAAGTCTATAAGAATTACATTAGATGTGAGATATAAAAAGTAGGATGAGCTGTTTTAAACAACATAGACTTCATTATTTTTGAGTTTATGAGTTTTCTATCCCATACTTTTTAGTAATTAAGATAATGCGAAAATGTTTCATTTTGTTCTGTCAAGTTTAAGCTGGCATACGTGATAATGAAAGTTTACATATAAATCAGATTAAAGAGGTCTCTTCAGTGTTGTTTTTAAATTTATTTGAAGTTTATTTTACGTGTAGTAGGCTTGCATTAAATTTGTAAGTTTCCTTGTAAATATGTCCTTTTTGATACTATTCTCAATGAAATTGTTTTTGTAATTTCATTTCAGTAATGCTCCTTGCTATAAAACTACAATTGAATTTTGGATATTCATCTTGAAAACTCGCTGAACTCATTTATCAGTTCAAGTAGGTTTCAGTTAATTTCTTATGAACATTTACACTCAAGTGTGTGTGATCAACACGAAAAGACAATTCTTACTTCTTTGTTTTCAGCATGGAAAATTTATATCTCCTTGTATATTTCCTTTTACTTCTCCATTTATATTGTACCTTTTCTGAATATTACACTCAGTTTCTAGTTACCAAAAGCTTAATCATGAGGGTAATGTTTTTGTCGAATTCTCTTCTATTCCTAGACAAGAGATCTCCTTATTGTTATGATTTTGGGGTACCGGATTGATTTCCTTGTTCAGGTGATAAACCCACATTACATTAGTGTGTTAAGGACTTTTGCTTTAGAAGGTCAAAGTGGAGGAGGAGGGTGTAATGAACTCATTCAATGGAGCTCTGGCCCATGTCTTTGAAGGAGACATCTATTCATGTACAAGAAAATACGGCTTTTTCCTTTATGAGATTGATGTTTATAGGGGCAGTGCCTGTGGCTCAATGAGTAGGGTGCTGGCTCCATATACTGGAGGTGTCAGGTTCAAACCCATCCCTGGCCAAAAACTGTAAAAAAAAAAAAAAGAAAGAAAGAAAGAAAAAGAAAAGAAAACAGAAAAGAAAAAGTGTTTCATTAAATCTGGACAAAAATTTAGAGAGTAATGTTAAGAGATATGTGAGCAGTTGAGTAGGGGCACTTCCCTAGTCCAAGTGATGCACAATTACTTCATCTTTGTTTCTTTTACTGTTGCCTTGTTCCCAAGCAACAACACATTTCTACTCTCTACAGAAAAAGTCTCATTTTTGTGCCAGAGATCTAGTTTCTGCAGATGGTATAGAAACTTGAATTCGAGACAGTTTAGACATAATTCAGAGGGGTAAGGTAAAATTGGGAGCATGGGGTATGTGATGAATTATTTTTCAAAGTGAAGGGTTTTCAGACAGTTTTGTTGCCAGAATCTTCTTGATCACAAGTGAGATTAGGCAGCCTGAATGGATGGGTAGCTCCCTGGTGATCTCACTGGGCTCTTGTAGGGTCACTTAATTAGGATCCAAAACAAACTCTGGTTCCACTTTCGGTATGAATATAAAGACCTTCTCTAGTATGGTTCTCTGTTTTTCTGCCCTAAGGACAAGTTAATGACAGTTGATAAATTTGCCTCAAATCCATCGTTTTTTTGATGGTTGCAGGTCACAAAGAAGGTCTGCTTGGTCGCCCTGGTAATGCCCTTCTGACAGCCCTGATTGGCCAATGCTCCCAGGTTACCTTCCATCCCAACCATGAGTAACTCATTCTGTGGCAGACTCAACAGTGCTGGGTGTCTCTTACGGGCTCCCAAGCTGAGGTGGGTTAAATTAGGAGGGGAGAAGCTGTAGCCTCCGGTGACAGCTACTTTCAGGTGAGAAGGGGACTCTCCCCAACTCCTCTCTAGAAGAAGTTCAGTAACTACCACCTGGCCACAGGGTCCTAAGTGGGCCAGCAAAGCAGGCACACTCCAGTTCCTTGCCTTACCCCATGTCTCCTGGATTCAGCCTAGGATCCAGTCAGTTGTTCACCCATCTCTCTTCACCTACCATGCATAGTTGTGCTAACTGCGCTGCCTCTTTGGCCCTTTTAGGGGCTTGTTGTCTTTCCTCACTGCTTTGGAGCACATTCTCTTATCTGGCTGCCATGACCGCTCCCTCTACTCAGGACAGTTCCCCTCTGAGAGATAGGAGGAAAACTCAGCTCAGTTCTGTGTGTGCGGCCTTGCTCCCAGCAGCCTGCTTTAGGTGGATTCTGTACATGGCAGCTAATGTCAGAGTCCCCTTGCTGGGCACCTCCACTCAGGTCCTAAACAAACTCACCATTCAAGAGAAAGGTGAAACCCAAATGAATTACAATTCTTCAGGCCAGAACTCACAGAAACATCAGTGGTATTAATGCAGAAGGAGGCCCATCCTGTGATCTCACCAATGCTAATGGTTGGCGGGAAGCTGAGAAGGGAAGGATGGCATTCGAGATCCCCCAACACTGAGATCCTGGGAAGGGCAGGTGGGGAAAAAGAGGAGGTGCAGCTGGAGGAGGAGGAGGAGGAGGAGGTGGCTGAGGTGGAGGTGGGTGAGAAGGAGGTGGAACCAGAGGAGGAGGAAGGTTATAGGAGAAGAAGAGGAAGAGGAGGGGGAGGATGTTATATTCACAGTGAAACCTGAGTTTAAGAGAGACCACTAATTCCCTACAGATAGTCCCTTCTGCTCTCATAAAGCAAAAGTGTAAAGAAGTCGGCCAATGGAGCTCTGGCCCATGTCTTTGAAGAAGACATCTATATGTGTGTGAGGAAATATGGGTTTTTTCATTAATGAGACTGATGTTAAGAGATGTGTGAGTGTTGGAGTAGGGTACTGCCCAAGTCCAAGTAATCCACATTTTTTGTGGTTTGAATCTTCTTAACATGTGTGAACAGGTAGCCTGAATGGTTGTCTAGCTCCCATGTAATGTCACTGGGCTCTGTAGAGTCACTTACTGGGGGTATAAAACAAACTCTGGTTCCATTTTCGGTGTGAATATAAGGACCTTCTCTACTTTGGTTCTACTTTTTCTCACCTAAGGACAAATTAATGACAGTTGATAAATTTCCCTCAAATCCATTGTTTTTTTGATGGTTGTGGGTCACAAAGAGGGTGTGCCTGGTCTCCCTGGTAACGCCATTCCGACAGCCTGATTGGCCGATGCTCTTATGTTACCTTCCATGCCAAATGTGGGCAACTCAGTCCCTGGAAGACACAGCAGTGGTGGGTGTCTCTTACGGGCTCTCAAGCTGAGAGGGCTTAAATTAGGAAGGGAAAAGTTGTAGCCTCTGGTGACAGCTACTTTCAGGTGAGAGGGACTGTTCCCCACTCCTCTCTGGAAGATCAATAACTGCCACATGGCCACAGGTTCCTAAGTGGGCCACCAAAACAGTCCCGTTCCAGTTCCCTGCCCATCCCATGTCTCCTGGATTCAGCCTGGGATCCAGTGAGTTTATCCATCTTTCTTCACCTACCAGGCATAGTTGTGCTGTCTCTTTGACCCTTTCAGGAGCTTGTGGTCTCTCCTCACTGCTTTAAAGCACATTCTCTATCTGCCATGACTGCTTCCTCAACCCAGGACAGTTCCCCTCTGAGAGTTAGGGGGAAAAGCTCAGCTCAGTTCTGTGTGGGTGGCCTTGTTCCCAGAGCAGCCTGCTTTACGTGGCCTCTGTACATGGCAGCTTATGTGAGAGACCACATGCTGGGCACCTCCACTCAAGTCCTAAACAAACTTACTATCCCGAGAGGGGTGGAACCCAAAGAATTACATTTCTTGAGGATAGTACTCACAGAAACCTTGGTGGTATTAGTGTTTTTAGAAGGAGGCCTGTCCAGTGATCCCACCAATCTTAATGGGGTGGCGGGAAGGATGGTATTTGAGATTCCCCATTAGTGAGATCTGGGGAAGGACAGGTGGGGAGGAGGAGGAGGTGCAGCTGGAGGAGGAGAAGGAGGTAGAACCAGAGGAAGAGGAGAAGGAGGACTATGGGAGGAGGAACACGAGGACGAGGACCAGTAATAGGAGGATGAGGAAGACCAGGAGGAGAATAAAAGGAGGTTGCCATTTTCCCAGTGAAAACTGGCTTCAATTGACACCATTACTTACCTCCAGATAGTCCCTTCTGCTTTCATAAAGGAAAAGTGTAATGAAGTTGGTCAGTGGAGTTCTGGCCCATGTCTTTGAAGGAGATGTCTATATGTGTATGAGGAAACACAGATTTTTCCTTAATGACATTGATGTTAAGAGATGTTTGAGCGATTGAGTAGAGGCACTGCCAGAGTCCAAGTGATCCACAATTGTCTAATCCTTGTTTCTTCTATTGTTGCCTTGTTCCCAAATAACACATTTCTACTCTCTACAGACAAAGTCTAATCATTTTTCTGCCAGTGACCTGGCTTCTGCAGATGGCATAGAAACTTGAATTTGAGACGGTGTAGACATAATCCACAGGCGTAAGGTAAAATTGGGGGCATGGTGGAATGTGATGAATTATTTTTCCAAGTGAAGGGTTTTTAGGCTTTTTTGTTGCCTGAATCCTCTTCATCACACATGTGAAGAGGAAGCCTGAATGGATGTGTAGCTCCCTGGGTGATCTCGCTGGGTTCTTACAGGGTCACTGAATTGGGATCCAAAACAAACTCTGGTTCCATTTTCAGTGTGAATATAAGGACCTTCTCTAGTATGGTTCTCTCTATTTTTCTCACCTAAGGACAAATTAATGACAGTTGATAAATTTCTCTCAAATCCATGTTTATTTTTGGTGGTTGTGGGTCACAAAGAGGGTGTGCATGGTCACCCTGATAACGTCCTTCTGGCAGCCCTGATTGGCCGATGCTCTGATGTTACCTTCCATCCCAACTGTGACCAGCTCATTCTGTGGCTGACATGGCAGTGGTGGGTATCTCTTACAGGCTCCTGAGATGAGGTGCCTTAAATTGGGAAGGGGGAAGCTATAGCCTCCGGTGACAGCTACTTTCAGGTGACTGGGAATGGTCACCAACTCCTGTCTTGGAGTTCAGTAACCGCCACCTAGCCACAAGTTCCTAAATGGGCCACCAAAGCAGTCACACTCCACTTCCCTACCCCCCATGTATCCTGGATTCCGCCTGGGATCCAGTTAGTTGTTCACCCATCTCTCTTCACCTACCAGGGATAGCTGTGCTAACCGCGCTGCCTCTTTGGCCTTTCCGGGGCTTGTGGTCTCTCTGCAGTTCCTTGGAGCACGTTCTCCTGTCTAGCTACCCTTCCACCCTGTGGTTGTTTCTCCTCTGAGAGACAACGGGGACAGCACCCCAGTCACTCGTGTACACATGGCTTTGTTCCCAGAGCAGTCTGCTTTATGTGGCCTCTGTTGGTGGCCGGTGAGGTTAGAGTCTCCCAGACCCCCACACTGGGATCCTACAGAATCTTATTGTCCCTTAAGTGTGGCTGGATGATAACAAATTAAGAGTCTGTAAGGTACAAGTAATAAAAACATTACATACTTTGATGGAAACAGAGGCCTGCCCAGTCATGCTGCTGATGTTAAGTCATTTCTGGAACCAGAAGAAGGAGGGTGCCTGTGACCCCACCAACAGTGAAATCCCAGTAACGAGATGGCAGGAGAGGAAGAGGAATGATGTACCTTTACATATCATGGAGGAAGAGTATTAAATGCAATATGTTTTTAAACCTGGTGATGGAGGAGGAGGAGGGAGAGGAAAAGGAGGAGGACAGGGAGTGTAGGGGAGGGGGGAAGAGGAGGAGCAGATGGAAGAGGTGGAGCTGGATGAGATGAAAGCTTAAGGGAAGAAGGGGAGGGAAGGACCATAAACATAGTTAATGTCCCAAAAGGACTTCAGAATAAGGACAAGTCAAATTTCTTGAGGGCAGAGTCCACAAATGCATTACAGATTTGAATGCAAACAAAGGCCTGTCCAGTCATCCTGCTAATGCTAATTGTGTTCTGGAAAGACATAAGAAGAAAGATGATATCCGCGCTCCTAACAACACTGAAATCCCTGGAAGCATACAGAGGTCACCAGGTTATTAGAGGAATGAGAACCTTGGGAACGATGTTGAAGTTAAGTTGTCGCTGAATGTGTGGAATATGTTCATTGTGTTGTTATGCAGGAGAAGGGGAGGGCGAGCCTCTGGAGGACTGAGGAACTCATGTGTCTTATTTAAAGAGGTCCAGTTGGTTTCAGAGAAGAGTACATTTTAAGAGTGAGAAGTGATATTAAAATCTTGGATAAGGGGTGGCGCCTGTGGCTCAGTCATTAAGGCGCCAGCCCCATATACCGAGAGTGGCGGGTTCAAACCCAGCCCTGGCCAAACTGCAACAACAACAACAACAAATGACCGGGCATTGTGGCGGGTGCCTGTGGTCCCAGCTACTTGGGAGGATGAGGCAAGAGAATCGCCTAAGCCCAGGAGTTGGAGGATGCTGTGAGCTGTGTGATGCCACGGCACTCTACCGTGGGTGATAACGTGAGACTCTGTCTCCACAAAAAAAAAAAAAAAAAAAATTCCTGCAGAATTTAATATTTTATAAACTTTCAAAGGAAAAAAGAAATCATCTTTAATCCCACTATCTTGATGCAGTTTTCATTTTGGCATATTCCTTTCTGGTCTTGACCACATGCACCATTATTATTATTATTCAGGCAAACTTGCATTCTATTTTCTCTTAATGATGCTTTATTCTAATTTTTATTTTTATACCATTGTTATAATTGTCATTTGTAATAGTTTTAATAGTCTAATTTAGGGGAATTTAACAGATGGAAAAATTCAAAAGAAGAAAAAATGCTCTAATAAAGATGTTCATGGTTCACAGGAAAATGAAATATGATTACAGTCATTGTCCAGCAGTGGTAAGTAATGGCCTATGAGGTGGATGGACTATGACATTAGTGCTTTCAATAGAAAATAAAAGAATGGAGATTCTGATCGTAGGTCTTTGGTGAGCTCCAGGAGCTCTCCTAGTAAAGTTGCATTTCAAGTAGTTGGGGGCATCTTTCAGCTCTGTCTCGTGTGTTATGTCTTTTAGTGAACAACCTCCCTTGACAGACAGAATGTGAGAAGATGAAGGAGAACACAAGGCCCAGGGCTAGACCAAGTGTTTGTGGATGTTTAGAACAAAATAAATGTGAAGCAACCTCCAAATTTGGCAGTGCTGCAAGCAGAGATGAATTGACAAACTGCAGACGCCATTCTTTCCCATCAGATTTCGCTATAAGGAAGGATTAATGTGCTGAGTGGACTTAGGTCACCTGGCCCTGGAAGCCAGAATAGGAGAAAGTAATATAACAGGTAAAGACATAGTGAGGAGAGATCGGATTAAACTACTTTGAAACTCTAGTTGCTGGCGACCTGTGTGGGCTAATCCAATATAGATCCTTGTGATGGGCAGGAATTGCAGCTGTTTTCTTCAACAAAACAGCTGAAGTTGTGGGAGACGCCCCTGGTGTCCTTGCTGTTCTGATCTGTTTCTGTACAGGCAGAGCATACTGACCGAATCAAACTGGGCCTTTGGAGTGTTCATTGGAAAAGTTGTCCCCCTGGAAGCATGTTCAAGAAACATTTCAATTAATGTCATTACCTTTAACTAAGGACCCTGAAAATATATCAAAAGAAAACTTTCAAATAAAGACAGATCAGAGTGTTTATGAATGAGTTTGCTGTTCACTGATGTATCATTAATACATCAGAGTGTTTATAAATGAGTTTGCTGTTCACTGATGTATCATTTCACTCATTTATGGCAAGTTAAAGTAAGGTGTCTTACAATTTTACAGCCATACTTATTTTCAAATGAAATATCAAAAATAATGGCAAAATTTTCTTTAGTCCTATGCTATTAGGATAAGCATATACTGGTTTTCACCTGCTGGTTCCTGGCTCATAGCTCCTGTAGCCCTTGTTATGTAAACAAACTCTCTCTCCCCAACCTTCTCCTACCTCCTTTTGCCTGCTACAGAGGGCTCCAGCCAGGCCAGCCGTAGCCTGCAAGAAGGAATGCTGCTTAGGAAGCCAAGAGGAATCTGGAAGTCGGGCCTTGCTGGGTTTAGAGTGTATCATTTTGGTCCAATCACATTTTGACATGGTTGCCCATGATTCCATCATGCCTGTATAATGAAACCTTCATAAAAACGCCAAAGGACAGAGGTTAGGGAGCTTCTAGATAGTTGAACACCTAGAGGTTCCTGGAGAGAGGTGTGCCCAGGGAGTGTCTGGAAGCTCTGTGCCCTTTCCCCCACATGTACTTCATGTACTTCATTCTCTGTGCTTTTTGCAATATCCTTTTTAATAAAATAGTAAGTATAAGTGTTTCTTTGAGTTTTTGTGAGCTGCTCCAGGAAATTAATTGAGCCCAAAGAGGGAAAACAACTCTAGAGTTGGAGCTGCTACTGGAAGCTGGTTCGTCAGAAGTCCCAGAGGCTCAGACTGGGTATATTGGTGTCTGAAGGTAGGGGCAACCTTGGGGACTGAATGCTCAACCTGTGACATCCAATGCCATCTCCAGGTTAATGGTGTCAGAACTGAATTGGAGGACGCTCAGCTGGTGTCTGCTGCAGAATTGATTGCTCACGTGGTGGTAGAGCGAGTCCACCCCACAGCCTGCCTCAACATTTGGCCACAGATGTTGTCTTCTGTGCTGATGCTTGTTGTGGTGTAAGAGCAGAGGGAAAATATGGTTGGTGTTTTTTCCCAAACAAGTACAATGAGATAATAGCCTGAATTATGAATCTATGCTTCTTTCTTTGGTCTTTCTTGCGACTCCCTACCGTGTGCGGGGAAGGTAGCCCCTAGAGTTCTCAGTGCGTGTTTATTGTAGCAGCAATGAAAAGATGCAAAAAAGTCAAGGTTCACTTTCAGGTTCTCAAACACACATTTGACATTCATGGCAAAGATAGTAGTTGAACAGAAAAAGGTTTTGAGTTGTAAGAAAACCAGTGTCAAAAAATCATGTATAAGTCTGTGCCAAAGACAAGGTATAGAGGAATATTAGACAGATCTAGGTAGTACACTGGCTTAGTCTAGTTAAACTTACCATAGTTAGAGGTTGGTATGAGGGAGTCAAGGACTCCATGCATAGGCTGGAAGAGGCAGGAGTACATTAAAGCTGTGCTTTGTTTACTGGCTGGGCTCGAGGAGAGAGGCCAGGTCCCAGATTTCTCCCATGTCATGGTATGAGTCATGATGCCTAGGAAACATGACAAGGAAGAGATCTAAAGCCTTGTCCTGTTTTGAAGATGGGGTAAGAAAAAGGCTAACAATACTGTTGGACCCCTAAAACCACAAGGTCAGCTACAAGGGTGACACAGAAAATTTCCAGGACTTTAGACTAAAGACCAGCTAAGACTATTGTCACTGGTGGTCTTCATCCCAGATAGGGACCAGCAAGGTATGCCAGCATGAACTGTGGAGAGCAGGGCCCAGATGCCTTCCAAATCCCACCCTCGATGCCCAGATGTTATAGTTACTTTTTATCTGAGATACAATCTCAAAGAAATGGAAAGAGGATAGAGAAAACATTCTGAATTAGCTGAGAAAATTCTGCTCAGCTAGCATTAATTTTATGTCATTCATGGAAGGATTGCTCAAGAAATTAAGTTGTTGAAAAATAAACACTTCTTGCACACCTGAATAAGCAGCCTATGAGAGTCAATGTCTCCACATAGTTATTACCATAAGGACCTAGTCAAAAATTTACATCAGAACCTTATACATTCAAATAAAATATCTATAAAAGTTTAAATATCAGTCTTTGGTGGGGAGATTTTACTTTATAGATTAGTTCCATCAAGATTTAATACATTTGGAAAGAGTTGCCACTTTAATTTCAACTGAAATAAATGTCAGTGCTGTTACAGTAGTTTCCCTTTGTGAAGGAAAAATATTGCATTATAAAACTGAATTTAAATGAGGACCTTGATTCTGAAGAGCCAATAGGTTAGAACAGTGATTTTTTTGCCCTTTGAGGTAAAATGTCTACATTAAATATTGCGTCCCTTTTACACTAACTCTGTATCTCTTTCTTTGAGAAGAGCCTTTCACCTCCACATGGAGGTGTTATTTCAGCTGCTGTTTCTACAATCCCCTGGCCATACTTAATTGTTAATTGTCTCAAAGGTGGATAGCTTACTCAAGGTAGGCCAATGAGATTTTTCTCTTCTGGAAATTTAAAACTTAAAATACACAGACTAATAGTTTTGGTAGCTCAGACACAATGTGGGGAGGAAGGAAGAAACTCATGTAGTAAAGTTCTCATTGGAGTATTGAAAACTTGCTTTTCCCAAATCTTTGGATTTCATGAGCTACTCTAAAATCGTTCCATCATTTTTGCTTAAGTTAGTTACACTAGTTTTCGGCACTTAAAATTGAAAGAGTTCCAACTCATTCTTCTTACAATAATATTTTCACTCAATGAATAGAAAAAAATTGGCTTTAGTCAATAAGGCTCTCCTACAATTTTCTGGGTGAATTCAGAAGATTTTGACCGAGGTACTAGCCTCCATTTCCCTGGCTGAGGGTACAAGGTTTTTCACATCTTATTTGAAATAGCTTGGAACACATGTCATACAAAGCATTCTTTCTGAAATCAGCTCATGAAGGTTACCAAGCCAGCTCTTTATAACTTACACCTTATCCCTGTGAAACTGTTTCCTGAAAACATTTTCAACTTGATATAGAGAATATTCATATCTGCAGATGTGTTTTCTAAAAAGAAAGTGTTAGGGTGGCTTGAAAGTGAAATTAAATTTCCAAGTGCTCTGTTAGGGCTTATTCCTGCCAAGTCTGTAAAATGCAGATTACCACAAACAATAAAGGGGTTTGGAGAGCACTTACAGCACAGCACTGTCACTGGTTCCAGTTTACTGCTCTGTTGACTGGAGTGACCCATCCAGACCAGTGATTGGGCCTTGCCTGTTACAGGAAACTCCTAATCACAGCCAATCCTTTTACTTTTGATTTTGTTTCTTTTTTCTCCCTTAGACATTAAGTGTACTATTCAGGAATAAGGAAGTAAAACAAATACCTTGGTTATAAAGTTTTACTGATAAAATTTATAAGTTTTTAGAATGGATTGCAAGCCACCTGTTTCCTGTCTGACATGTAAAGAGCTATCTTCACAACAAGAAAAATCTAAACAAACCAAAAAAATAAGTAAAACTAACTAAGAAAAAACTAAACACTTCTTAGATCCTTCAAAATCTTTCAGAACATTGAGGTCACAGGACAAGAGGTTGCCGGCCCACAAATTTGAAGAGAAAGACCTATACGGAGGATTCACAGCTTATTAGGAACAAAAGTCAATATTGGAGTAGGGAAACGGGACTATACTGAACTATAATTGACAAATTACTGGAGGCTGAGACTAGATGAGCTTAGGAGTTAAGCTCTTTGGGGGCCCAGTTCTAGGGGTTCCTCAATTCTTTTGTGAGCTTTACCTCCAGGTTCTGAATGAAGATTGCAGGCACATCTCCCTGTGTTCCTAGTGGAGTGGTGGGGAGTAGTTCTGGAAATATGCCCAGAGCATTTTGTTTCTCTCAAGGGAAATTATCATACCACAATCTAATTACCATGGGTTTCATCAGAGCTTCTCTGACCTGGGGGGAGAGAAATACATAACTCTAGACATCTCTAGCCTTCCTGTTTCACCTAAAGAGGAAAAAAAGCTTTAGTAGCATTGGTTGTAAAGGACATAGTCCAGTGCCTTGCAAAAGACCTAATCAAAGGAGAATGTTTCCCTCTCCCATATATAACCACCGCATAAATAAGGTGCCTGTGTGATACCTGAAAGAACTGCAAAGAAGGAGTTTTGGTGTGAGGAATGAAATGGCTTGAGACGGAGTCTGTGCCAGGGGACTGAGAAACTCTGGGAGAAATCCTCCTGAGCAAACCTCAAGTCCATATTTGCCATCAATAAGCAGGAAAAAGTAGTTAAAAATTACTTATCAGACATTAGCACTAAAAAGGGGAAACATGGAAAGTGTTGGACAGAATGTCTCCAACTTGTTTTTGCAAATCTGCAGACTTTAGGCAAGACCTCTGCCTCCATCATCCAAGAGACCTTTGTAATCTGGAAATCTTTACCATAACCATTAGGCCTGGTATTGCCACCTACATATACTTCTCTCTCGGAGGCCAGTTTTCTGCCCTCCTGCACATACACAATGTGCCAGTCTTGTGACTCTTCAGGTCTCTCAAGTAGAAAGTGAGACTGTGCTAAAGATCAGGGAATAATTTTCCCTACACCACAAACCTCATATCCTATTTAAGAAAGAATCTCTAGGGAAGCCCAAAGACAATAGAAGAGACAGAAACCAAGATGCTAGAAAAAAAAAATTACCTCCTCACACCTACAACTATAGCAAACAATGAATACAGCCTAACTCCTAGGTGGATAAAAATTAAGACCTACTTACTTTTATCGTGTCCAGTTGCCGACAAAAAATTTTGAACTGTCTTGATTCAGAACTTAATTATACAACCTCAGATAAAAGTGGGAGACCTTAATCTTCTTACAGAGTGTAAGCCAATCTGCTGTCTAAATAAAAATATTCCAATATTAATTATTCTACACTTCTAATTGATCACTTCATATTATTTCTTTTTTGTAAAGTTTTTATTAAATGTTGAAAATTTATTAAATACTGAATGCTGTAGATACTAACTAAGGTTTTTTTTTTGTAGCCTGTGATGCATAAAACACAATAGTGACATGAATGAACATCTGCCTCCTACCACTCGGCTTGAGAATAGATGAAGATCCTTGGATAATCTTTAATCTCACCTCTCCACCTATACTACCAGGAAGCTTCTGAACCTTGTATTTATCATCTTCTTGCTTTTCTTCAAAGATTTTAGTCTTTGTTTTAGTCTTGCAGTGCAGCTATAACAGAATACCCCAGACTAGGTAGTTTATAAAGAACAGAAATTTATTTCCCATAGTTCTGGAGGCTGAGAAGTCCAAGATCAAGGTGGTGACATTTGATCTGGTGAGTACCTTTTTGCTGTGTCCTCACATGCCAGGAAGAAAGACAAGGAAAAAGCAACTCCCTCTGTCAACCCCCCTTTTAAGGGCACCTAAACCCTTTCATGAAGGAGGAACCCTCATGGTCTAACACTATCATATTGGCAACACCTGAACTTCGGATGCATTCAAACTACAGCATTCCACTCCTGTCCCCCCTCTTTCACATGCAAAATACATTCATTTCATGCCAGTAGCCCCAACAGTTTTTGCTCATGCCACTATCAACTGTAAAGTCTAAGTCCAGTCTCATCTAAATAGCATTTAAATTATATATGCATGAAACTCAAGGCACAATCCATCCTGAAGTAAATTCCCATCAGCTATGAGCTTGTGATGTGACAGTTATGTGCTTTCAAATTATGATGGGGTAGGCATAGGATAGACATTCCATCCCAAAGGGAAGAAATAAGAAAAAAGAAAGGGGTAAACAGGTCCCATGTAAGTCCAGAACCTAATAGGGCAAATACCATTATATCGTAAGTCTTGAGAATAACTATCCTTGACTCAATTTGCCACCTTCCAGATACATTGGGGCAGAGATTGGTCTTTCAGGGGTCCAGGGAATCCCAACCCCATGGGTTTTCTGGGCATAGATCACACCCCAGCCCTCATATCAGTCAGGTGCCTAAGGTTCTTTTAGGCTACCATGGCATGGCAGTGGCTGTACAGGTCTAAGGCCTCAGCAGTGGCCCTGCCCCCACAGCTCCACTAAGCACTGTCCTAGTGGGGCCTCTCTGTGGTGTCCCCACCCCTATGGTTTATCTTTGCCTGGGTCCTAAGGCTTTGTGAGGCATTTTTTGAAGTCCAGGAGGAGGTACCCATGCCTCCATATTGTGTTCTGCAAGTTGGAAGACTTAGTGCCATCTGTACTCTGCCGATATTTATGGCTTTTTCCCTCCAGAGAAGCTTTCTAAGCTACACTTGGGCCTGCTTGCACTCAGCTGGGGTGGCTGAGAAGCACAGCACTGGGACACTGGGACCATTGGCACATTGGTACCACCTGAATTTTAGGGGGGACACATTCAAACTACAGCAGTCTTCATGCTTTTCCTTGTAGATTTACTTTATCTGCACATCTGAGATATGTTTTTAGTTTTGTGTGGCTTAAACGTTACATAAATTCAGTTATGTTATATGTATTCTTCTGCTGATGGCTTTTCCCCTCAATTCTGAGATTCATCCACATTGATGCATGTGGTTGTGGTTCATTCCTTGATTTTTTTTTTTAAATAAATTTCTCTTTCGTTAGGGTATGTTATTACTTTGTAGTTTAGATTTCAGCATTAGGAATCTATGTCAGCATGTTATTATATACTTACATATGTCATATGTATTATATTATACAAATCAAACCTTTTATTTTCTGATAGGCACATAAATTTTTATTTAATTTTGTAAATAAAATTAAGAATGGGGAGAGGAAATAGAAAAAAAAAATTACAGTCCAAGAAAACAGGCTAGGCAATGGTAAAAAGCTGAGGCAAACAGTTTATGTTGAAAGCTCAGGCACTGTAGTGTTGCTGAGCCAAAAGTCAGATGTAGGTGAATTAGGAGAAGAGCCTGAAGACTTAAGTGGGGACAGGTGATGAAGTCCTTGCGTGGGAATTGGGAAGCAGAGAGCTCAAGTTGTGGGAAGAGAGAGGAGACTCCTACTAGATCAAGTTTCCTAAAATGACAAGGGGTGACAGAACCAAGAGGTCAGGTGAAAAAATCCTACCTGACCTGGAAGAAGAAGATCCACTTCATTCCCTGAGCATGTTGTGAAGGGGAAAAAGGTGGGTATGTATGTAAAGGAGCTTAGGGAAGTTGAGCATCCAGTGCCCAATGGCTTTAACCTTCTCATTTGCAGAAGGCAGGTTTCCAAGTTGTAGTATATTTACTGATGGTAATAATTATAGGTAGTGTGTGGATAAACATTTTAAATAATTATAACATAATTATCTGAAAAATAATTGATTATTTAAAAGATATCTTGCATAGCACAGTGGGGGCCTGAATACAATTTTTAAATGAAGTGATGTAAAGGAAAACATTAAGTAAATGATAGTCCCAGAGTAAATGAGTAGGACAAAAGCCATGAAAGTGCCATGTGAATGATGGAGGCTGGGGAGTCTTGGTATAAAAGATGAGATAAGGTTTTGAGAGAAGAGAGCCCTGGAAGGGTGTGGGTTTGAGGAGTGTGGTGGAGGTTTGGAATGGCCATTGACTGGGTAGGCGATGGAGTTCTAGAATAATGAAGGCATTAATGGGCAGTGCTGGGGGCCCAGCTGAGCTTGTAGATGTGTGACCTTTGTTTCTTGGCCAATCTGCATGGCTGTAAGATTTGTCCCAGAAGCTCACCCACTTACAGAAAGGACTGAGAAGAAAACATGGAAACTGGGATTGGGTTTTGCTCAGAGATGCAGGAGAATTGAGGGAAGCTCTGAGAAAGGGATCCAAGTGATCAACCATATAGCACAATTTCATTTCTGAGCATATACACCCAAAAGAATTGAAAGGAGAGACATGAAGGTAATTGCACCCTCTTGTTCATAGCAGCACTATTCACAATAGCCAAAATGTGGAAGCAATGCAAATGTTCATGGATGGAAAAACAATTAGACAACATGTGTACATACAGTGGAATGGTATTCAGTCTTAAAAAGGAAGGAAATTCTGATATATGCTACACTGTGGATGAACCTCGAAAAGACTACATTAAGTGAAATAATTCAGATACAAAAGAGTTTGTATATTGTATGAATTCGCTTTTTACTCATGTTGTATGAGTCCGCTTTTTACTCATATGACAGATAGTGAAATTGAGACAGAAAGTAGAACAGTGGTTGCAAGGGACTGGAAAGAGAGAGAATGGGAAATTTTTGTTTAATGGGCACAGCGATGATGAAACAGTCCTGGAGATGGATAGTGGGGTTGGTTACCTAGCATTATGAACATACTTAATGCCACTGAATTGTATACTTTAAATGGTTAAAATGGTAAATTTGGCTATGGATATTTAACTGCAATAAAAGAACAGGCTAATTTAATTTATTTTTCATTAATTTTAATTTAATGAAAAATAAACAACTTGTTAACTATGTACTTGGTGAAGTCTTGTAAACTGTGCCTTTACTCCTTGGGCCCTGAAACGGCTCTGACTGTGCTGAGTCTCAGAAGGTCTTTCAGGAACTTAACTCTCTCTCCACTTTCTCAGAGAGATTCACAATCAGGTCTGCAATGCAAAACAGAAACACGAATGTAATTTGTATATCTCCCCCTCTTTTCATGAGCCTCAGCCCTCAAAAACATATCCTCTGCCTCCTTAATTTCTCATTATTACTCTCACAAGCAAAGCCGGGAGTCCACACAATGATTGATTCACATAAATAGATGCCCACAGGAGTCGTTGGCCTCATCCCAGTTCAGGATCCAGATTTAAGCCAGGAGAGCACAGGTATAAAAAGATAATAAAATTTTAATCTGAAATTAGCTTTTAACTTTGTGTTTACCCCTTATAGGAAGCAAATGAAAGGAAGCAGTCATGTCTCACTTAATTATTCACATTCCCCAGCACCTGACACTGTGTCAGACATAGAGAAATAGGCAGGTATTTAGGAACTTTATCCAGTCCAACTGGGGATATCCATTCAACCAACAAAACTATTAAGTGCCTGTATTAATTATTTTTTGCTGCATAACAGATTGACCCAAACTTAGTGATACCTGACATAATCATATTTGGGGGTCAGGATTTGGGTTGTAGTTTGGAAGGGACAGCTTGCCTCTGCCTCCTGATGACTGCAGTCCCAGGTGTAAGACTCAGAGGTGGGCCTGGAATTGGGTTTGGGCACCTTGCATAGTGTCTAGCGTGTAGGTGATGCTCAATTGAGAATTTCCTGAATGATGACACAAGGCCTGGGGTGTTTGCTGCCTCATTCATACCTGTGTTTATTTTGGTGTCACCACGTGTAGCCTCTCCATATAGCTGGGGATTCTCCCACATTATGGCTGGGTTCTAAAGGTCAGCATCTAGAAAAAGAGAGAGAGAAAAAGAGAGGGAGAGAGAGAAGACATATTGCCATCACAAGCTAGCTTTAGAAGTCACAGAACTTCGTTTTTGCAACATGGTATTGGTTGGGACAGTTACAGGTCTGCCTAGGTTTGAGGGAAGGGAACGCAGACCTTGGTGGGAGTGCACTAACGACACTTTATAAAAAGCCCATATGAGATGAAATAGGTATAAGTGTGGCCACCTTGACAAAATACAACACACTAATGATGTGTCAGGCACTGTTTATGCTTTTTCCTTTGCTTTTCTTTAGGATATACATTTAAGTTCTTTAGATGATTGTATAGAAATCAATGTTAGTGACTTTTTTTTTTGCTTCTATTCTTCTACATCGTGTTCTCAGAAGACTGAAAAAGCAGAATGTAACTCTTTTTACATGGTTCATGATAATTTGCTTGCTTAACAAGTATTTCTTAAGCACCATTACCAGGCACTAAAGTCAGATGCTGAGTAGAGAGGTGAACAAAACACCATCAAAACGGAAGTGGTTTCTGCCCACATGAAGGCCGTGGTCCGGCTGGTGTTGGAGGAATACACAAAGGCCATCATTATATTTATGCATAGCATCAAGACAGAATAGAAGAGTGGGATGGTGGACTGAGAGGGGTCTAAGAGACTGCAGGAAGGCCATCCTTCTTCCATGGTAGACCATGTGCACCAGACTGTTGACCATTCTCTTTTTAAAGCTATCTGGGACATTAAAAAGGAAGTTTCCAGCTAAAGCTCACTTGTCTGTTGTCTGGACTTCTGTGAAGCCATAGACGTCATAGATGTAAGTAGTTGTTATTGAGTCTAAACTTTTTCAGCTTTCAAAACTTTTCATTGTAGGGGTATTATTTATTCTTTAAGTTTTAATATTCATATTTTTACTACAGGGAATCTCAATCTGTCAACAGGATTTTGAATAAATCCAAGGAAACAAGGAGAAAGAAAGGATAACGTTTTGGCCTACAAACGTCCTTCTCTGAGTGCACACTGCCATTACTGGCTTTTAACTGAACATTGCATCATTTATTATCTTGAGGTCAGGGCACTTCATTGACTCTTCTTCTCTTCTCCTTTGTTATGTTGGCTTCAACTGGTATTTTTAGCCTTGGCCTAGTTTGTTTTTTGTTTTTAAATTTCCACATTCAACTTCATCAGTGGAATTAACACTTTCTTAAAATAGGCTCTGAGATTTTATTTCCTTACTTTGATATTTAAAATACATTGGCATCCTTTCTGACCTAGGATTGAGTGTTTACATTTAATCTGCATAGATAAACTAGTTCTAAACACCCTGGACCTAGTGTCAATCATTCAGCAAATACTTAATTGAGCATCACCTACATGCTAGACACTGGGCAAGGTGCCAGAGATCTAAGGCTCCCCCTCAAACCAGGCATGGTCCCTGCCTTCTAGGAATCTGAAGTCCAACAAGGAAGGTAGACATAAATTCAATCACAAAATCCCGATTCCCAGGAAAATTCTTTTTTTTTTTTTTCTGAAACAGAGTTTCACTCTGTTGCCCTGTGTAGAGTGCCATGGCATCATCATAGTTTATAGCAATCTCAGTCTCTTGGGCTCAGGTGATCCTCTTACCTTAGCCTCCCCAGTAGTGGACTCCAGGCACCCTCCAAGATGCCCAGCTAATTTTTTTAGTAGAAATGGGGGGTCTTGCTGTTGCTCAGTCTGGTCTCGAACTCTTGAGCTCAAGCAATCCACCAACCTCAGCCTCCCAGACTGCTAAGCTTACTGGCATGCACTACCACGCCTGGCCACCCAGGAAATGTTTTGCAACATACGAAGTAGAACCCATCTGCTCTTATGGAAAGATTTGAGGGTTAGTGGACGAGACCCTGATATTTTAGTTAAGTAAAGTTTTAGTTTTAGATCAGTTTTAGATTTACAAAAAAATTGAGAGTTAAGAGCATTCCCATATACCCAGCACACAGTTTCTCCTATTATTATGTTACATTGGTATGGTACATTTGTTGTAATCATTGTACCAATACTGATTCATTGTGATTAACTAATGCCCACACTTTGTTCAGATTGGCTTCATTTCTCACCTACTGTTCTTTTTCTGTTTCGGGATTCTAAGACATCACAGTGCCTCTAGTCATCATGTCTCTTAGGCTGCCCTTCACTGTTAGAGTTTCTCTGACTTTGTCTTTGATGATCTTGAAGTCTTAAGTACTGAGCAAGTGTTAGACTGTCCCTCAACAGAAATTTGTCTGATGCTTTTCTCATTATTAATTTGAGGTTATGGTTGTTATGAGGAAGACTGTGGAGGCAAAATGTTTTGTCAAATCAAGAATACATACTAGCAGTATGAATTGTCACTGTTAAAGTTAACTTTGATGGCCTGCCTTGGGTGGTGTTTGTCAGATCTCCCTGCAGTGAAATTATTTCCTTCTCTCCACCATAATCTTTGGAAGGCATTCATTAGGATTCATTAGGCAAAGCCCATCCATAAGGAGTGGGCAGCTATGTTCTCCCTCCTTGAGGACACAGGAGTTCCCTCACTTACATGGCATTTGCTAGATTTGTCTTTTCTTCTCCAGAAACTTGATTTAAATAGCCAGCTTTGTCATTTGCCAGGTTTGTGACCTCTGGTAAAGTCCCTTAACCTTGATGAATTTGTTTCCGTATCTTTAAACTCTTGTCTACCTTCGCTTATTCATTTTTTTTTTTTTTGAGATTATAGTAAGTCAAAATGCTTTGTGTTGTACACACATTGACTACTTGAGGGCCTAATTGTTTCTTGTAAATTCAGATTTCTTATTCCAACTAGAGTGAGCCTCACTTAAAGACCATTTAAGTGATGATTTTCTCCAGGGTATCAGGGCAATGAAGTAGTGGCAGGTAAAGGAGGAATTATAGCCTGAGAAAGGGACCACTGGATGTTTCTGCCTTGGGGACAGATCCCTAGGCCCAAGCAGGGAATTCTGCCTTGCTCTGCACTTGATTTTAGCCAAGAGGCTGAGAAGCAATGTCTGTCTTCATTGCTTTAAATTCCTTCCCTTCTTGCCAGGAAAGCTCCTAATCTGGAGTGATTGCTGCAGTTAAGATTACCCAACATAGATAGTTGAAAGCTGTTAACCAGGTCAGAGGTCTGAGGGGGAAGAAAAGGCTTTTTCTAATCAGATGGAGTGAAGAAAGTCTGAAGTCAGAAGCATTTTGGCCCAAGGATTTTAGTAGCAGCCTCCTCTTCCTGCCCTTTCAGCTTTGCTTCTGCCTTTGACTCTCTCAAAGAGTATTTTTGCTTTCAGTTTTGTGCCAGTTCCTAATGCCACTGCAGCTTGTGATTAGGTTGACTGTCTTTAGAAAAGATACTTGAAAGTCAGGTTCGAACAAGGCACATGCACGTTCTTTCCAGAGGATGTTAAGCTTGTTGACTGGAAGCCTGCCTGCCAGAACAAGATCTTCTTTACACACCAGAAACAATCTGCTATTGTCTCCAGGTTAAAACAGTGCCAATAAAAAATGAGAACTTTTAGCCGAGAGGAGGAATATTGCATTAACTGCTTCACCACTGAAAGTAATTATGGGAAGGGATAATGCAGGTGAAAATGCTCTGTTTTGTTTTCAGCCTGGAAATACACATCATGCAAGCATGGTACCCAGAGCAGGGCCTGTCATCTGCTCTGTTACAGCATAGTGAATGGGTCACTCCCCAGGGAGACACTCACTGGGGTTAGAGCTTTTCCCTTATCCTGAGAGTTCTGAATGCTGCCAGGGATGAAGGCTGGGTGCCCCTTCCATTTCCTTTGTGCTGGTCTTTGTCCCAGAAACTGTTTCCCCAGGGACATTGCCTTTCCAAGACTTTGGGAAAGACTGAAGTGTCTACAGATTTTAGAATACCTAAAGGGAAGAGGATGAAATGTGGTGTCCATGAAGGAAACTAGGAAAAGAGAAGTGAGAGAGATAAGACCAAAGAAGGTAAAGTGAACCAGGTAATGGGGAGGCTTGTTAATTTTATTCTTTATTTTGTGGTTTAATGTGATTAGGGTAGCAAAAAATAGAGGAAGGAATTAAAATTCTCAAAACTCCCCATCCCATGTTCTTCACTATAGTCTGATGATTAAAAATGAAAGAATATTAATTAAATCTGTGTGGTAACTATTTACTTCCTTCCCACAGTCTGTGACAGTGACTGATCCCCACTGCAACTTGTAGGAAACTCACGAGTGATATTCTGAGTTCCCTGTTAGTCACCTCATTATTGGGTCCACCCTAAATTTTCCATCTTCACAATTCAGCTTCGATATTTGAAAATTCAAGTACTGGGCAACAATTCAAGACACCAGGAATTTTGGAAGGTCCTAGCTTCATGAATAGTCATTAAGGGGTAAAAAAAAAATGAACCTCTGAACAATAGACAAAATTTTCTCCTGTTAAGAGAGAACAACCGTCAGAGAGCAACAGCTTTCAGAGGAGAAGATTATTCTTAAGTCATCAAGATTCCCAGCCAGGTTTTCCTCTGGTTTCTTACAGATTTACCTGTGATCCTTTGTAAACTTACCTGTGGTGGTGGTGGATGTAGAGTTCTGCCCTTGTTTTAAAGTTTGAGTCTGGTCATTTCAGTTTCTGAATCACTGCTGGGTCTGATTCTAGCATGGTTTGTTTCTCTTAGTCATCTCTCTGGGTGTGCCTGATGCTCTTTCATGAAATGCACTGTATGAAGAATTGTGGAAGGTCCATGGTATTCAGTTTCTTTTTAGTAAATGATATTTAGCTTCCAAAAGTCTGGTGGTATAGGAGCAGATCATCTTAATCCAATAGGGAAACAAGCTGACCGGAAGGATTTGACTGGGGGATTGGCCTTATGTCTGTGGCACAGGAAGTCTCAAAAGAGACCCTGGAGTGTTTACTTGGGTACCCCCACTTGGGTGGTCTCTGGACTCCATTTTGTAAAATCTGTCTAGCACAGTGAGGTTGCCAATAGCTCTTAGCGTTTCAGCCTCTTAGCAAGTATTTTTGGAGCAGCTTCTCTCTCTCTTCAACTGAACCACAAACAAATGGGTGACTGTTTCAAGAGGGAAAGTGCTTTGAAATATCAGGCTTATTTCCCTATGTTCTCCACCTCGCGAAAATCTTGGTCTCTCTCCTCATTGCTCTCTTGATCATATTGTCTCTCCAACTCCATGAGACTGCTAACAGCTTTCCTCAGCTTCTCAGACTCTCTGCCTAGGTGCGATAAATTTTCTTTTTCCCCAAGGCTCTTAACCCCCCTCAAGTTTTTGACTACTTTTATAGTTCTTTAATGTTATTAAAAAGCTCTTTTATGTTATTAAATAGGGTTTGTATGTGTGTGTATGTATGCATGTTGCCCTACTTTTCTAGTTTTTCTAGGGTTAGTAGAAAAATTGGTTTGCTACAAGCCAGAAAGCAAAGTCCTGACCTTGTTTTAAGTACCACCAGTGGAAATGTTTGACGCTTTGCCATGGACTGAATGTTTTTGTCCCTCCATCCCCCAAATTTATGTTGAAATCCTAACTTGCAAGGTGATGGCATTAGGAGGCAGGGCCTTTGGGAGGTGATAAGGTCATGAGGACAGAATACTCCCAATATGAGATCATAACTAACCCTTCATAACATTAGTGCCATGGGAAAAGACTGCTAGTTATGAACTAAGAGGTGGGCCCTCATTTGACACCACATCTGTCAGTGCCTTACTCTTGGACTTCTCAGCCTTCAGGACAATGAGAAATAAAGTTCTATTGTTTGGAAGCCACCCTGTCTAAGGTACTCTGTTATAGCAGCCAGAAAACACCAAGAAAATTTTTCTTTCTTGTCTGCCTCTATCTTTAAACCCAAGGAACCAAAGATCTATTTGTTTGACTTTATGTATAATTTCAATGTAAGAGATCTCACATCTGGGAGTGTCTAGCATTTCTAAAGAAAAAGAGTTCATGTTTTTTGCTTCCCCCATTGTGGCTTACAGAGTAGGTGCTCTAGAACAACTGTTGAATAAACACATTTTAGTTAACATCTTACTGGTAAGAAATTGCCCCCTCTGGAAATGCAGCAGAATCATTTGAGGTGTTAGCCAGGTGGAGATTTTCTACCTATGATAACACAAACTGTCTGCCTCTCTCCTGAGGCAAACGAGAAAGGAACCTACAAGACAACGGGTCAACTCTAGGTAATCTCAAAGTCCCTTCCAGCCGTGACAGTCCATGCATCTTTTAATGAACCCATTTGCATTCTTTGCTGTCTTTATGGAGCATTTTGTTAAAGAAAATGCTGTTTTCTCAGGCCATGCACATGCTCAGTGACACTGTGACACTGGAGACTTCAGTTTGGGTGCTCATTTTGCATCA
Organism: Arctocebus calabarensis; assembly: GCA_963573935.1. Classification (NCBI taxonomy): domain Eukaryota; kingdom Metazoa; phylum Chordata; class Mammalia; order Primates; family Lorisidae; genus Arctocebus; species Arctocebus calabarensis. The sequence goes on from CAUYON010007070.1 coordinate 37,515, forward strand.
ACTCTGTTCACCTCTCTCTGCCAGGGCTGCCATAACAAATTAGCAAAAACTTGGTGGCTTAAAGCAACAGCAATTTACTCTCTCACAATTCTAGAGGCCAGAAAGTAAACTGAGGTGTTGGCACAGTTTGTTCTTTCAGGAGGGTCTAAGGAAAAACTATCCCATGACTCTCTCTTAGCCTCTGGTGGCTGCCAGCACTCGTTGGCCTTCCTGGGCTTTTGAGTCATCACTCGGTCTCCGCCTCCAGCTTCCCATCCCCTTGTTCTCTGCCTGTTTCTCTGTGTCTTCCTCTCTCATAAGGACATCAGTCATTGGATTTAGGGTCTACTCTAAATCCAATATGACTTGATATCCAGATCCTTAATTAATTATGTCTACAAAGGCCAATATTCCCAAATAAGGTTATATTTGGAGGTTCTGGGTAGATGTGGCTTTTTGAGGGATACCATTCAACCCACTTTAACCACCATCGACCTTAAAACGATGTGTTTTGGAGGGGAGGCATCATTTGTATCTTATTGACTATGTGATCCTCAATGCCTAGTACATTCAAGACACTTAATATTTACTGAATACATGAATGAATGAAGTTGAAATAGGGACTAAGTGTTAAGAACTCTGTACATGTTTCCAGTTGCATTCAAATTGAGAAGCCATTCATGGGCCAATTGTCCAGGGTACTTGCTCTTTATGAGTTCTCAGTCTGTTTATATAAGGCTTTATGCCTGATTCAACTGATGGAAATGCAGTCTGCTAGTGAAAAGAGTGTTACTTTATAGTCTCCTTTCAAAAACTAATCTTTGTATTGTTTCCTTGCTTTTACTTTCCCTCTTGTTATTTTTACATTCTTTGTTTTCTTCTTTTTTTCCTTTTAGGTTAGTCCACCACTCCGTTTTCTTTGCAGTGTTTTTGCTTTCTTCTTCTTTTCATGTACTTTTCTTTCCTTCCTTCTTTTTCTTCATTTCTGTTTTTGACCTTTCCTCTCTTCAACTCCTCATAATTGTGCATTTAAAAGGTATGGTTCTAGAATGTTATATATATATATTATATGTTAATAATATTGATAATATTAGCTACATATTACCAATATATATTTAAATAAGATTGAGGCCAAAGGCGGTCACAAACATTTAGGCAGATTTGAATCTAAGAAAAGAAAATGATGTTTATTCCTTGGTTTTATGGTTTCCTTGAAGAAAGAAGACTTATATTTTAAATAAGTCATAGAGATAAAAACTTCCATGTTTTCCAGCTATAGTCTTTTAGGTAACACTGTCTGCATCTTTTCTAACTATTAAACTAAGAGATAATGAGTGAGGCAACATTACACATAATAAGCTCCTAGCCATCTAACTAAGAAATCCTTTCTCACGCTATTTCCTGCAGAGTGAGATTGTATGGATGCCTGCGAGTATCTAAACTTGCTGCCCTGTTTGAACATCCCTATTACCTTTCTGAGCCTCAGATCTAGTTCTTTCATTTGTTCTCTCAAGCTCCTTAAAGCTTCTTCTATGCCAGTTTGGATGGTATTTAGGAATCTTGATGAATATGCTCATTATCTAATACAAAGTGACATAAAACACTCCTGCCACGAACTCTGCCACATAACCATACCCTGCTGAACTCCTGTGATTCATTGATACTAGATTAATAGCATTTATGTTATTCACATATCTCTATTGACCTTGATCTGCTAGAAACTCCCTCCTTTTTATCTCTGTTCCATACTGGGGAGGTTTTGTCCCACATTAACAATGGTTCTTTTGTACATCAAAGCACAACCCCCCTAACATCCCAAGTTTTAATTTTCCTTGCATGCATAATATGTATCTCTCTTCTGTTCACTGCCTGTTACTTCTTACCTATGTTTAATTGATGAATAATAGACTTTTCTACTTATTTTGAGAAAGAAAAGTACTTAAAATTAACCATTTAGTAACTGACTAAAAAAAGGCTGCAGCTTTGTGAATAGCAAATGTTCACAGAAGAGACTTTTTTCTTCTCTTTTTCAAATTTGTGAAATACAAGACCAGCCTGAGCAAGAGCAAGATCCTGTGTCTCATAAAAATAGAAAAGTTAGACAGGTGTGGTGGCAGGCTCCCATCATCCCAACTACACAGGAGGTTGGGGCAGCAGGCTCACTTGAACCCAGGAGTTTGGGGTTGCTGTGAGCTAGACTGATGCCAGGCACCGTATCTTAAAAAAACATTATGTAGAGATCTAGTCTCATATACTTCCAATGATCTGGCATCTTTCAAATAACAGTATTTATTTGTGTTTGAAAACAAGAGTTTTAACCACACTGCACTATATTTGGGCTGAGTATTAAAAAATCATAAATGTAAAAATACAATTTTTCTGTGAGTTATGATACAGACATTGAATAAAGGTTTATGGGCAATAGTTGAGAGTTTAATTCAGTGAATTAATTCTGCTGTACCTTTTAGTAAACTTCATTGAAAGGCATGTACTAAAACCCAAATCAACCAGGAATTACTTATCGCCAGGAATTACTTTGTAATATGTATCTTCCCTACTCTCAATAAATATCTTAATTGTAAAACACCCCTCTTTGGGTATGTTTATCTCCAGTTAAATTTTTTTTTTTTTTTTTTTAGTATCAGTGAATACTTATCTAGTATTTAGTAGTTTTGTGTAAAATATTTGTAATTCAGTTTTCCAGTCAATTACTATAGTGGCAGCTGTAGGTGGGTTAAATCTTTTTAAAATTTCTTTTATGGAGTCTAGTTTAGGGTGTTCAAGCAGTCTCTTGCATTTATTTGAAAATCCAAACCTTTATTTTACGTATTTATTATTTTGGCGTGTTACTTATTCCATAAGTATTTCTGGTGGCAACATGTGTAATGAAAATTAACTATATTGCTTTTTAAGAAAATCATCCAAGTTTTCAAACTTTAGTGTGCACAAAAATCACATATGCAGCTGTTTATTAATGCAGATTCTTGAGTGTTACCCCTTTTGAGAAATGCTGACTTTGTAGATCTAGGGGTAAGGACCCAAGCACATGTTTTTAAAAAATATCCCTGTGGGATTCAATGTGCACTTTGAGAAACACTATTCCAAAATTTTACAGAGCAAAGAATTTACAGAAGATCTTGGAGTCTAAAGGTAGAGGATGCAGTGCAAACACATCCTTACATGCATATTGTTGCACCCAGACCTATATATAAAATACACAAATTAGGAAGAAGGTACACGATTTGGCTTTCATACCTTGCTGAAAGCAGAAAGAGGAACCCCTTAAAGCAATTGATTTAGGAAGTAATATAGAGTACAGAGTTTTCTTGGAGGTAGGGATGTTAGGATATTTTCCTCTTTATTCCTATTGTGCTTATTTAACATGGGCTGAGCCCAGTGATTACCCATACAAAAGACAGGCTAAAACTGCTCTATGAGAACGAGATCATTCACTAACCCATTTAGACTTGTTTTTGTTTTTTAAGTCTTCCCCTCTTTGTGCTATAAGAATACTTTGGAAATGAAGTGATTCAGGTCATTAGGCAGTTTTTTACTCCTCTAAGTAAATCGCTCCTTTCCTCAGGTAAATGAATAGGTGTGGGGCTATTCATAGTCTGTATAACATAATTAGCATATGGCCTACTTTTAAAATTAGGTCCTATAGTTAATTGTTTCCATATACGGTTAGCTTTAGTGAATTACATGAAATAATATATGTGAAAGTGCCCAGCACAGAATCTGGCATGTGTTAAGTATTTGCATTCAATCACACATTTAGCATCACCCCTTGGGTAATTGGCAACCACCTCAAACTCAGCATAAGCCACATTGAACCAGCTTTTTTGTCTTCTCTTAAAACTCTTCCCTTAACTACCCAGTTACGCAAGGCAGAAAGTTTGTTTCATCCTCAATGTCTCCCTTTCTCCCTTCTGAATCCTACCAATTTGACTTCCTACATTTCTCTTAAATCAACTTCAATCTTTCCCTGCTCTTGGAAGGGACCGCACAGTTATGTCTCATACAAGGTTTCTAGGCAGTTTACATGCGATCAACCTGACCTACATAAAAGGAAGAGAGAGGGTGCATTCTCTCTGGGAACCATAACATGAAAGGCCCTTTAAGCCATGGTAGGAGGTAAATTTTATCCTAAGAACTACAGGAAAAGTTAGAGGAGGTTCGATGATAGAATCAGATTTGTGTTTTACAAAGCTTGTTCCCATCCATGTCTCTCCGAGTCTGTTTGTCACCACACGAGCCCTGGTCACAGCCACCTGTCCTCAGAAGTATTATACCCAGTTTCCCTTGCCTCATTCCTCTGCCCCCCAAATCTGATTCCTATTTTCCTGTTCCAAGTCTTTTAATAACTTCCTAATGCCCTCAGGATAAAATCTAAATCCTTTGACAAGGGTTCCCAGACTTACAGTTAATGTTTGCCTTTCCAGTCTTTCCTCTCTTCACTTTCCCCCTTTCACACTCCAGGTGCATTGTATTTCTTTCAGTTATTTTAGTGAATTGTGGTCTCTGTTATTTAGACCTTCCTGTTCTCCATGCCTGGCCAGCAACCTTGTCCACTTCTGTTTGAGCTGGTGAATTCTTTCAACTTTACTCTGTTCAAGGTGACTTTTTTCTAACTCTTGACTATGTAAGGTCTTTGCTAATGATCACCGTTTTTTTTTCAGTTGTAAGATTTATCATGTTTCTCTGCTAGACTTATACTCTACCGGTGTCTGTCCTGGTCATTTCTTCAACCACAGATACTTGCACAGTGCCTGCCACCTGCCAAGTTCTCAGTACATACTGTTCACACATAAATGAACAGTACCTATTAGCTTTCTTGTAAAGAGATCCTTGGGAAAAAGGAATACTGTGTATAAAAAATGACATACCTTCTTTGAATTTATATGACAAATTTTAGTAGTGTTAAGCATAAAGGTAACTTAATAAAAGTTCAAACAGGGAGGTATGATCTTATTAGGCAAAAAAGAAAGGACAGACAAAAGGTAATTTATGTCTATTCTAAAGACAAAAAATCATCTTAATCAGTAGCATAAAGTTTTAACTTATTCCTTTCATAGTCATAATAGTTAATATTTTAAAAATGTTTTCTATTTTATCAGGTGCTTTGTATACATGTAATCTTATTACCCTAACAGTGCTATATTATTATTACCCTCCAAAAACTAGGAGACCTAGAGTGAGGCAAAGTGACTTCCTAGCAGTAAGTGGCAGACTGGGACTTGAACACATGTCCTGACTTCAAATTCCATCCCCTTCTGCTCTATGACATTCCTTCCTTAAATGTATGAAAGCAAAAACAAAATAGTTGGTCATGCATGGGCACTGTTTCACGTATATAATTATCTAACCCATTAAAATCTGAAAACAAAAAAGAGGGGGAAAAAACTAGTGGAGAAGATGATGTCTATGAGTGGAAATTGAACCAGTTTCTGAAATATTTGTGCGAAAGGAGCAAATGCAGGGTAATCATGGGTGTCACCTAACTAGGACTCTCCAAAAGGAGGTTGAGCCCCTGAGGAAGACCTGAAGTGAGAAGCTTCCAGTTGCTATCAGGGTTTGCTTTTAATTGTCAGTCAATTAATAGTGATGACAAGATTCTACATGGTGCTTGGGGGGCTAAAAGGCAGAGGTTAAAAGGAAAAAATTAACGCCCTGATGAAAATTCTATTCTATAGGGGAAATAACCTCTCAAAACCTCTACCAAGTCTGATGAGAATGGCTGACTTTATGAAGAGCATATGATTTAGTAAGAGTCTATGCCAGTGGTTTATAAGGAACTTAAAAAAATTTTGATGCCCAGACTGTAGCCCAAACCAGTTAAATCAGAATCTCTGAGGTGAACCCTAGGCATCAGTAGTTTTAAAAACTCCCTAGTCGATTCCAATTTTAGGGCAAAGTTAAAGCTTGAGAAACACTTTCCAGAGTACTCTCCTTTTGCTAACTCAACAAGTTAACCCAATCTTAGTTTTAGGACCCTTAATGCAGTGTTTCTGATTATTTTAAAACATATGGGAAATTCCCCAAATATTGACCCAAACATTAAAGTCTGCTTCAATCGAATGGACACATCACAATGACCATCATCCACTAGCACACCCCCTGAACCCCAGCACAGAGCTAAAGGCTTTATCTAAATTATCTTACTTAAATGATTGGAATTCTCATAACCCCAAGGTTTCAATACTATATTATTTGATGATAAATAGAATTAAATTTTAGGTCATTATATTAACTGCCTAAAGTTATTCAATGGGTAGAGTGGCAGAGACTGCTTTGATTTGAATTTGCTGTCACCTCCAAAATTCATTAATTGCCACAGTGGTGGTACTGGAAGGTGGGCCCTCTGAGAGGTGATAGGTCTGAGGGCCACTCCTTCACGAATAAATTGGAGCCCTTAAGAAAAGGGCTTGCAGAAGGTGGTTCATTATCTTTTTTGCTCTTTTGCCACTGAGGACACAGTGTTCTCCTCCAGAAAATGTAGCACCCAGATGCCATTTTGGAAAGAGAGAGCAGCTCTCACCAACAACCGAACCTTTGACCTATCACCTTGAACTTGGTTCAGTTGTTTCCAGGCTCCAGAACTGTCAGAAATAAATTTCTGTTCTTTACAAATGATCTATTCTCAGATATTCTGTTACAGCAGCACAAAAGGAACTAAGAGACAGAATTAAAACCTGTCTGCCTGATTTTATAGTCACCAGCTCTAAATCTTCTGCATAATCACTGGGGAAAGAGATGATATTAAATAACAGCAAACCATATATCCAAAAATGTTGGGACTTGCTGGACCTCCTACTAGAGACATTGTAGGCTTAGGTTCTATTTCCACTATTGTTTCAAAAACCTATGAAAATTTAATTTTGATGTCTTAGTTTTTCAATTAAAAATGGGCAACAAAGTTTTAAGTAAATTTGATGTATTTTTTTCACATACAGGCCCATGTGACAAGATTCAGAGTTCAGAAGAGTATTTAGGGAAAAGTAAATCTCCTTTCTACACCTATCTCCCTGACACTTGGTTCACCAGAGACTGTGGTCTGGATATTTTATTGTATTCCAGTAAGGAGAAGGGGATGACTGTCATTGACATAGACTTGAAGATTAATCTCCTGGGTCTGGGGAGAGGATTAGCAACATTAGTCTGTTAGCAAAACAGAAGATAAGCAAGGGTGTTTGCCATGGTTTAAATCACATCACTTATTTAGCAAAATGCCCTGTTGATGACAATTTCTAAACTTTCGCTAGCACAAACAGTGCTACAGTGAAGATCTTTATATAAATGTCATTTGCACATGTACAAGCATTTCCACAGGATACATTTCTAGACATGGAATTTCTGGGCCAAAAGTGTATCCTTTTAAATTTTGGTAGATATGGTCAATTCCTCTCCGTAGAGGTTGGACCCATTTATACTCTCACTAGCAGCAACATAATACCTGGTTTGCTATACTTTTGCCATCAGTATATTGTCAAAATATTTGGCCTTTGCTGATCTGATAGGTGAAGAATGGAATTTTGCTATAGTATTAAAAATTATTTAAAAATTATTCTTTGAAGATTTTTTCAAATTTTAAGAAATGTTTGTATTTACTCTTCTTTGACTTGCATTTCTGTCTATCCTTTGCTTACTTTGCACTTGTCTTATTGATATTTGGAAGCTCCCAAAAGACGAGATGTTTTTTGACATGAATTGTAAATGTTATGCCCAGTTTGTTTTTGGATTTTTAACCATATTTTTTCATAACATAGAAATGCTTTACTGTTGCATTATCAAAGTTAAAGTCTTTATGACTTCCAGATTTTGTATCAATTTAATACTTTTCTACTCAGAAATTATGTAAATTTTCTTTCATTTGTTTTAATTTTTATGTTTAAGTATTAGACCAATCTGGAATTTCTTGTAATGTAAGCTATAAAGGAATTCAAGTTATTTTTCTCCTAGATGACAGCCCTGTTGTGTCCATATCTTTTGCGGAATGCAATTATGCCTTGCTTAATGAGGGGCATATGTTCTGAGGAGTGTGTCCCTAGGTGATTTCATTATTGTGTGTTCACACAATAGATTGCACTTATACAAACCTAGATTGTATAGCCTACTGCACATTTAGGCTGCATGAACACAGACTCTTGCTCCTGGGATACAAAACTGTACTGCGTGTTCCTGTGCTGAATAAATACTTCTATGCAGTTATAACACACTGCTAAGGATTTGCATCTTTAGACATATCAAAACATAGAAAAGGTATGATAAAACGTATGATATTACAAACTTTTGGGAGTGCCAAAGCAGTCCATTGTTGACCAAAATATTTTATTTTATGTATGTATGTATGTATGTAGGTATTTATTTAGTTTGCAGTTTTTGACCGGGGCTGGGTTTGAACCCACCACCTCTGGCGTATGGGGCTAGTGCCCTACTCCTTTGAACCATAGTTGCCACCTTATGTATTTACTTTTTTTATATAGACAGAATCTCAAGCTGTTCCCCTGGGTAGAGTCCCATGGCGTCACAGCTCACAGCAACCTCAAACTCTTAGAGTCAGGTGATTCTTTGGTCTCAGCCTCCCAAGGACCCGGGACTACAGGTGCCCGTCATAATGCCTGGCTGTTTTTTGGTTGTAGTTGTCATTGTTGTTTGGCGGACCTGGGCAGATTCAAACCCACCAGCTCCTGTGTAGGTGGCTGGCACCCTAGCCACTGAGCTACAGGCACCAAGCCTGGCCAAAATATTTTGAGGCACATGATTGTACTCTATCTTTTCTCCATAGATCTGAAGTGTAACATTTGTCAAATATTAAACATCTTTACATGTATTTCTACAATGTCTATCCTGTTTTGTTGCCTATCTGTATTTTCATGCGACAGTATCATTCTGTGTCTACCCACTGTAGCATTTATTTATTTGTTTATTTATTCATTTTTTGCAGTTTTTGGCCGGGGCTGGGTTTGAAACCGCCACCTCCGGTATATGGGGCTGGTGCCCTACTCCTTTGAGCACCGCCCCTCACTGTAGCATTTATAATCGAGTTAATTCTAGGAAGACGAGTTTCTCCTGACTATCATTATCATTTCAGAAATTTTGTAGTTATTGTTGCTGTTTTAAGTCTTGATCTGTTTTTTCATTTAGTTTATCATCGCTTCCCGGCCTTTTGGCTAAGATCAAGTGTAGTATCATTTAGTTTATCAAATTTAAAAAATCCCATAAGTGTGATTAGATCAGTCAAATTTATAAGCCAACTGAGGAAAATCCTAGTTGACAATTTTGCGCGTCTGTCAACAGGCATAGTATATCTACTTTCTCCTTCCCCCTCCTCATTTTTGTTTCTAACCTAAAGAATGTTTGATTCTGTTCATCAGGTAAATTTGGCTTCAGAAAACAGCAAAAAGTGGGCTTTAGGTTTGGTGAAAATTGCTCCCCTGACCTCACTGACCAATTTTGTGGCTGAAATTATAATGGGCAAAAAGCAAGATTGCTCTCATAAAGTCTTGTGAATAGTTGGTCCTGAAAGATTGAAGGGGGTAGATCAATTGTGGCGATGCCTAAAGTGCCTTTTCAGTGTTTTGTAAGTTCTACTAGAGTATCCTATGGCTGTCTGTTTCCCAAGGATTCACATGCCTTCTTGTGGCCTTAAGACTGCACGAGTACTGGTCGGGTCACCCAGTTCAGGCATCTCCAAGGCAAGAGGCATATTTGCCCTTCATAACCAGTCTCACTCTCATACCAACATTCACAAAGGACAGCTTAAACCAATACTTATTTACTTGTTTAAATTTTGTCTTAAATTCTTCAGCTGAAACTGGAATCTTTTCAAAATCAACTTCCTGGGTAATAAAAGCATCCTTATCAATGTTGGGCATGTGCTGTAATCACAGTGTCACTGTTTGGAGAAGCACGCAGATGACGGCCAAGTGCTCCTTCAGTTGTCAGGAGCTAGTGTGCGAGTCTTACAAAATAGCTCTGACTTCTTTGCTTGCGCTGACTTGTTCTGAAATAAAGAACTTCCTTTCACAGCTAACCAAACTTTCTTGGTTCCTCACTGCATTAGGTTTTAAGAGTGTCTGTTTCTCAGAGACATAATTTAACATTGCTATACATTATACACGAGGGATTTATTTGAAATTCTTATTGGCAGCACATAAGCTAACACTGTATTCTGGGGATTCTATTTTTTTCTCTTTTTTTATTATTTGGGATTCATTGAAGATACAAAAAATTATGTTACACTAATTGCATTTTTTAGATAAAATCCCTCTTAACATTGTGTCCCACCCCCAAGAGGTGTGCTATGACTTCCCATCTCTCTCCCCCCTCCTATTTTTTAATATAAATATATATACACATTGATTATACTTTAGGGATGAATGGAAAAGTAAAGGTTAATGATAAATTAACCTTATTTTGTACAAATATTTAATTTGGGAAAATCGTCCTGTAATGTGTTACTTTCTTATTTCTTGTTACCTAATTACATGGGGTCCATTCTGTCTAGTGCATGGTAGCCCTAGAAGTCAAGTTACATTTATGTCCATGGCTGCTCTTCATTTATTTGACACTTCACAACTTTGGAGTATTCTTTCCACTATCTGCCCGTTAACTTGGTCAGCGTTAAGTGTTTTGTTGTTGTTTGTCCTGTTTTGATTTGTTTTGTTTTTTGGTCCTTCAGGAAGAATCAGAAAGGAGTGATTGGCTTTGGTGACTTAGTTTCAAATTCAAAACAAAACAGAGCTATAGAGGAAGAGAGAGACTGGGGTGATCATACTTTAGCTGGTAGTTTAGGGAATGACAGTGACATCTCAGCAGAGACATGGACTCATGAAAGAGAGTTCAGCCACATGACCATCTGAAGGAAAAAGCTTTCCAGGCCGAGGACTAGCTAAGGCCAAGGCCCTAAGGTAAAGTCATGCTTAGTGCATTCAAAGGACAGGAGGGAGGCCAAGATGTCTGTATCTTGGAGAACAAAGGTGAAAGGGTCGCAGGTGAAGTCTTCTGACAAAGGCTCATGACAGTTCCCACCCATTGGTATTCACACCCTTGTGTGATCCCCTCGCTGAGTGAGGGCAAGACTTGCTGACTGTTTTTTAATAAGTAGCATATTACAAAGGTGATAGAATGTCACTTCTGGGATTAGGTTATAAAAAACTGACTTCTAATGGCCTTGACAATGCAATCTGGAGGGGCTGGGTAAAGACAGGGCACTGGCAATCAAAGATCCACAGAGCAGAACAGGGTAAGGTAAACACCCCACGTCTGCTGTTGCTTTTATAATTTCCTCTTCACTAAGAGTTGGCAAATGTGCCTCTTTGTTCTTTGAATATTACAGCAAGAGACTGTTGAAACAAGTGCACAACCTTCCAAGAATAGACAGCTACTCTGTGACTCTCTGTGTTATGAGCTCACTCTAATGCTTTTTGGCTCCCTCTTTCTGGGGATACAACCTGCAATATTTTGAACTGCCCTGTGGAGAGAACCATGGACAAAGAACGGGAGGTGATCTTTGGCCAATAGTCAGTGAATAACAGAGCCTCAAACCAGCAGCCCATAATGAGCTGAATCCTACCAACTAACATAAGAGTCAGCTTGGAAGAGGATCCCCCCAAGTTGAGCAGTGAGATGACTTATACCCTATATGCAGACCCTGAAGCAGAGGACTCAGCTAAACTGTCCTGGTATTTTTTTTTTTTTAACCCACCAACACTGTGAGATAGTAAATGTTGTTTCAAGCCACTAAATTTGGGGGTAATTTGTTATACAGCAATGGATAAGTAATGCAGGTGGGGAGGAGCAGATCATATTGAGGTTTATAGGCTGTAGTAAGGAGTCTGTATCCTCCCTCCAGTATAGGGAACTTTAAAAAAAATTTTTTTTTTTATTTTTACATATACATGTGTTAATTAGGTTTCCACTTTTTGCCTTCACAGAATTTGAAAGGCTTAAAATTTGATAACAATAACAATGTTTAAGATAAGGATTAAACAAAAACCACGTAAAGAATGAACAAAGATAAATACATTCAGAAAAGAAAACAGACAATTACTGCATCGAAATATTAAGCAATATCAGTAATAATAATGCCAAGAAAATAATGTTCACATTGTCAAATAAGACATTATAGAGTGCTTTGACTCTGAGGCGCAGTATGAAGTCATCAGTTAACTTCTTATTTTTTTCCAAAGTCTCAAAAAATAGACAACTAATATTATATAAATAAAAGTAAAGGAGAGTTTCAAAAAACAGATCATGCCAAATCTTATAGACAATAGAAAGCGAAGAAATATTTCAAAATCATTCTACTTGATCTGGATACACCTGATATTGAAATTGGAGAAAATATATTGTTATAAAGGGAAATTACAAACATATTTCACTTATAAATGAGGATGCAATATTCTAAACAACATATTAACAAGTTGAATTAAAAATTAATGTTTAAGTAATGTACTTTGTCAAAATTGAATCCAATTTATGTGGAAATTAGTCACTATTTTCTTTCCTTTTTTTTTTTTTTGTTTTCTTTCCCTCACCCCCTCCCTCCTTCTCTCTCTGTCTGCTCTCTCCTTTCCCATTGTGTCATTAACTGTCACTAATTGTCCTCAAATCAAAGTTGAATACTTAGGATCATGCTTCTCCATTCCTATGATGTTCACTAAGAATAATGTGTTCCACCTCCATCCAAGTTAGTGCAAATGCTGCAAAGTTGCCATTGTTTTTGATGACTGAGTAATATTCCATTGTATACATATCCCATAGCTTACCAATCCATTCCTGGGTTGAAGGACATTTAGGCTATTTCCACATTTTAGCAATTATAAATCAGGCTGCGATAAACAGCCTAGTACAAGTGTCTTTATAATAAAAGTTTATTTTTTTCTTTTGGATAGATGCCCAATAATGGGATTGGAGCATCAAATGGGAAGTCTAGGTTGAGTTCTTTGAGCTTTCTCCATACTTCCTTCCAAAAAGGTTGTATTAGTTTGCAGTCCCACCAGCAGTGTAGAAGTGTTCCTTTCTCCCCACATCTGTGCTAGCATCTACAATTTTGAGATTTTCTGATACAGCCCATTCTCACTGAAGTTAGATTGTATCTCAGGGTGGTTTTAATTTGCATTTCTCTAATACTTAGGGATGATAAGCATGTTTTCCAGTGTTTATTGACCATTCGTCTGTTATTTTTAGAGAAGATTCTATTCATCTCTCTTCCCCATTGATGTATGGGATTGTTGGTTTTTTCCCTACAGATTAATTGAAGTTCTTTATAGATCCTGGTAATTAAACTTTTGTCAGATTCAAAATGTGCAAATATCCTTTCCCATTGGATAGGTTGTCTATTTGCTTTGGTTGTTGTCTCCTTGGGTGTACAGAAGCTTTTCAATTTAATTAAGTCCTGTTTGTTTATTGTTGCAGTTGTTGCTATTGTAATGGCAGTCTTCCTCATAAAGTTTTTCCCCAGACCAATATCTTCCAGTGTTTTCCCAATTCTTTCTTCGAGGATGTTTATCATCTCATGCCTTAAATTTAAGTTCTTTATCCATCTTGAATCAATTTTTGTGAGTGGAGAAAGATGCGCATCCAGTTTCAATCTTTTACATATGGATATCCAATTCTCCCAACACCATTTATTGAATAGGGATTCTTTCCCCCAATGAATGCTTTTGTTTGGTTTATCGAAGATTAGATAGCTGTAAGTTGTTGGTTTCATTTACAGGTTTTCTATATAATTTCAAGTATCTATGTCTCTGTTTTGGTACCAGTACCATGCTGTCTTGACCACTATGTCCATATAATACAGGCTAAGATCTGGTATGGTGATACCCCCAGCTTTGTTTTCATTACTAAGAACTGTCTTAGCTATACGGGGTTTTTTCTGGTTCCATACAAAGCACAGAATCATTTTTTCCAGGTCTTGAAAGTAGGATGTTGGTATTTTAATAGGGATGGCGTTAAAACAGTAAATTGCTCTGGGAAGTATAGGCATTTTAACAAAGTTGATTCTTCCCAGTCATGAGCATGGTATGTTCTTCCATTTGTTAAAGTCCTCTGCTATTTCCTTTCTTAGCTTTTCATAATTTTCTTTAAAGAGGTCTTTCACTTCTTTTGTGAGGTATATTCCTAAGTATTTCATTTTCTTTGGGGCTATGGTGAAGGGAGTTGTGTCCTTAATTAACCTCTCATCTTGACTGTTGTTGGCATATACAAAGGCAACTGACTTGTGGACATTGATTTTATATCCTGAGACATTA
>CAUYON010007071.1:0-30539 GCA_963573935.1 Arctocebus calabarensis
TGTACATTAGTTCAACCATGGGGTACAGTGTGGGGGCTTCACATGCAATCTGAGATATTTTTATCAACCTGATTGACATACAATTCATGATATTTTCTCATATTATAGTGTACCATAACAGCAAATTAGCCTGAACAATAAAATATTAAAACATAATCAAACTGGAAATCTAATTCTATAGATTAGAATTCTAATTCTAATTCTATAGCAATAGGTAGCATTAATATCTCTATTAGGAAAAGAAATGTGGCATATTTTAGTTTGGCTGCTGGAGTCCCTCATACATTAGACAGCAGCAAATATGTGTGTAAAAGATGGTAGGTAAATCAAGTTGAGCTTAATGTTTCCTTGATTTTAATGGTTTGCGTTTAACTCTTAAGACCAAACTCTCTTAATTGTTGTTTAAATTAGTGTAATAGGATTAGTAGTCATAATTGGGCAGCAAAAGTAGAAATTTCTGCTTCTAAAATGTATTTATTTCACAAAATATATACTTTAAATGGCAAGATACAGTGAAATTTTACTTGTTTAGGAACAGCTTTATTTTTAAGCGTACAAAATAGACTAGCTAAAATGATGTATATTTTCACATAAACATTGGGAAGGCTGAAGTTGACAAAGTGATTCTTGTCTTGCAGAGACTAGACACAATGGAGTTCCATGCTGTACACTGTGCTAAGACTTGGTGATTCTAAAACATATCCAGCACAAGAACAAGCTAAACTTCAAAATAATCACTTAATATTTTATTTTTATTAAAATACTGAAAGTTATCTAATAGGCTATTTGGATTATTTAACTTTGAGAATATTGTTTTTGGCATGTATAAAACACTACTTAAGTAATTGTTTTTTCCTAATATTTTGAGTGCTAAAAATTTAGCCTTCTATTATTAAAAATAAATGTTCAAACTCAACACAATAGTTATTTTTCCATATACTTTATAGAAAGTGATAAAAATGGATAAAATTTAGCCATGAATTGTGCCTATTTCTTATGAAATGTCAAGCTTCCATTTCATTAAATTTGGGGAGTTTTTTTAAGGAAATAATATGATATTGAAAGAAAGGAAATAAAATTCTTAGAATGATCTTAAAGGAGTATTAATAGATGAGATTTGAATAAGACTGATCAAATGCTGGAATGGATTTTTTTTTTTTTTGATTGCCCACATTGTCTGAAAACTGCAGCAGAACAAAGGGTTTTATGGATGAAAGACTGGTATGAAGAAACATGAATGTCAGCTGAGGCTCTGAAAGACAGTCTGCTAATGAAATGTTCTAAAAGTCATTTTCAAGGTGGTTGAAAGTTCTCTTGATGCTTTGATAAAAAAATTATGTGTATCAAATAATTACATAAGTGTTAGCTCTCAGGACAGAGAAAATAAGGTTAGCTCACATGCACCTAAATATTATGGAAAGATTTTTATATTGTACTTCCTTTCTATGATTGAAAATGACCAGATGCTTGGCAACATTACTTTGGTAGTAAATTTCTTACTTTCTCCATGTGAAAAATGCTCT
The DNA here is from genome assembly GCA_963573935.1 of Arctocebus calabarensis. Taxonomy (NCBI): domain Eukaryota; kingdom Metazoa; phylum Chordata; class Mammalia; order Primates; family Lorisidae; genus Arctocebus; species Arctocebus calabarensis. Next base: position 1,524 of record CAUYON010007071.1, read on the forward strand.
CTTCTGCTATCCAGACTAACTTTTCTGCTAATTTTCATCTTTGATTTACTATCTTTATAGTTAGCTCTTTATGTGCAAAATGTAGAAAGGATATAATTTGATAGTTTGAACTTTGTTATTTCATTTAATTCATTGTTTAATTACTGTTTACTATGAATAGTTATACTGTGGTTAAAATGTTAGCAATAGCAGTATTCCCAGATAGTTTTTTGTTTGTTGGGAGGTTGGACTTTGGGAAGGGGCAGAGTTAATACTTTGCATGAAATATCTTACTTTATAACAGTGAAATTGCTTTCTTTTTTGTCTTGTGACTTTTTTTGAGGTGAAATTTAAGTTTTTGCGTGAGTAGTACTATTATACCTATCTTGAGTGTCTTGCTTGTACTGTATCACATCATACCTTTATTTAATTCTTAATAAACTGTTCACTTGTTAAAAAAAAGTAGAAAGGAAATGATTGCTTTTCAAAATTGATTTTGCCCCAAACATCCTTAAGTGAACTCTTGATAAATGCAAGAAGCAATGACTTTTCCCCAAAGATCCACTGCCAATGATACCTACTTATCTTCTATTCTACACTATATGCTCTTTTTTAAGATATGTGTCTATGTGCATATACATTCACACACACACAGAAATTCTGATAATTAAATTTGTAAACTCATCCTAGAAAATGTGCTACATACCTCATTACTGAATATCAACATGATGACATTCAAAGTACTCCCTTTGGGAAGCTATGCACCAATGCCTGTGCTTAAACCACCCTTCTAAGCAATTTTGGAACTCTTTTTCTGGAATGACCATCAGAGCTGTCACCATACCATCATACGAGATCTGACAATTTAATTCACGAGCTTGGCAGCACAGTGTAAACAACTTGGTAAATTTTATAACTTGGTATGTCAGTGTCTCATAGCTCTGTTTGTGTGGATATGTGGTGGTGTCTTTCTGAGTGATGTTCATTATAGTTCTTGCCTGTTTTTGTGTGATGATCCTTCCAGAAAAAGAGTTCCAGAATTGGTTTGAAGGGTGGACTAGGCACTGCCATCAGTGCATGGCTTCTCTCAGGGAGTACTTTGAAGATGATTGAGTGATATTCAATAATGAGGTATGTAGCACTTTTTCTAGGATGAATTTGTGAAGTTAATTCTCAGATGGTTTAAAGTATGTGACACATACCTTCGTGTGGGTTTATAATTTGATATAACTTTATATTTCATATGTCCTTAGATTCTGTCTGCATTAGTTTTCTGTGACTTTGATTTTAATCATACAAAGATTATGAGGATGCTCTTTTCAGCAGTTCTTATGATGGTACCCTATGTAGAGAGGTCCTTACTTAAGAGTAGCAATGGTTCTACATGTTTGACATGACCAAATTGGTTGGGGCATGATTAATTAGGTTCTTTAACTATTACATATCACTGGGACCATGATATATCTACCTTTCTCCCTCTCACAATCCCAGATTACTGACTGAATTACACTGATCCAATGACATGTGAAGTTTTGTATGTTTTGGTCTGGATTGAGCTTGGTTTACAGAAGGCTACTAATTTCTGGTGGGTAGACTCTATCTCTGTTTCATTTTATATTTCTATAAATAAAAATTTAATCATGCACATTGTTTATACAAATATAAATAAGGGTATGTAAATAGGATCTTTACAATTAATAAAGAAGTTTAAAAGAAAATGGAGTCACTCTGGGAGGCTGAGGTGGGAGGATCACCTGAGCTTAGGAATTCAAGACCAGCCTGAGCAAGAGTGAGACCCAGTCTCTAATAAAAATAGGAAAATTAGGCTGGCATTGTGGTGAGTGACTATAGTCCCAGCTATTTAGGTGGTGGAGGCAGGAGGATTGCTTGAATTCAGGAGTTGAGGTTGCCATGATATAGGCTGGTGCCATTGCACTCTAGCCTGTGCAATAGAGTAAGACTCTGTCTCAAAAAAAAAAAAATAGAGTCCAAAATGTGGTAACATTTAGAGATAGTTTTAAAAAATGGAGTTACCCTTGTGAAGAAATTGGAACCTTATGCACTATTGATGGGAATGATTAAATGGTACAGCTGCTATGGAAAACAGTATGACAATTCCTCAAAAATTAAACATAGAATTACTGTATGATCCAGCAATTCCACTTCTGAGAATATACACACAATAACTGAAAGCAGGATCTCAAGAGATATTAGTACACTTATGTCCATAGCAGTATTATTTATGATAGTCAAAATATGGAAGCAACTCAAGTGTCCATCAGATGAATGGATAAACAGAAGGTTGTCTGTACATATAGTGGGATATTATTAGCTTTTAAAAAGAAGAAAATTCTGACACATGGGTAACATGGGTAAATCTGGAGGATATTAAGCTCAGTGAAATGAGTCAGTCAAGAAAGTCAACTGCTATATTATTCATGAGCAGTCAAATTCATATAGAGAGAAATTAGAAGGGTGATTGGTAAGGGCTTGGGAGAGGGGAAAATGGTAAATTATTTAATGGGTATACAGTCTCAGTTTTATAAGAGGAAAAGAGTTCTGTATATCTGTATAATTTGAATGTACTTAACACTACTAAGCTGTACACTTAAAAATGGTGATAAATTTTATGTTATGTGTATTTTACCACTGTTAAAAAACTGAAATGAAAATGAAATGATTCTCATGATATGCATCACTTCTTATATCATACTAATCTACCCCAAAGTTGTTTTAATATCTATAACTGTAGTTATAAATTTTAGGGCAGTTAGTCTAAATAGGAATCATCTGATTGTTTTAGAGATATTCTACCAACATTATTTTATTGGTTATATACAATAATTTTAATACCAATCCATCAAGATTTATTTATTGCATACTCAAATGTTTCATATCCTCTGGTGGTTGGAGAAAAGAAAAAAATGAATATCAAGAAAGTGACCAGCTGGGTGCCGTGGCTCATGCCTGTAAATCCCAGCACTTGAGAGACCAAAGCAGGTGGATTGCCTGAACTCACAGGTTCGAGACCGGCCTGAGCCAGAGCAAGACCTCATCTCTAAAAATAGCCAGGCATTGTAGTGGGTGCCTGTAATCCTAGCTACTTGGGAGGCTGAGGCAAGAGAATTGCCTAAGCCCAGGAGTTTGAGGTTGCTGTGAGCTGTGATGCCATGGCACACTACCAAGGGTGACAAAGTGAGAGTCTGTCTAAAAAAGAAGGAAAGAAAGACAGTGACTATTCAACTATATTCTGAAGGGTTTTATGTAGCAAAGTCATTGCTCACAAAAACTAAGGGAATTGGGAATTGACAATTCCAATAGACTTTCCTTTGTAAAGTCAGACATTCTGGACTGACTTTACAAAGGAAAGAAGAATACTCTCTTAGGGGTGGGACACAATTATGAGAGGGACTTTCTAACAAATGCAAGCAGTGTAACCTGCTTCTTTGTACCCTCAATGATTCTCCAACAATCAAAAAAAAAAAAAAAAAGAAAATTAACTCAAGAAATTCATGTACTGATACGGTTAAAAAAGGAGTATTAACTTCCTAGCAATAGTGTGTTTGGTCAGATGGATCTACTATAATTGGCCTTAAATGCTTACCTGGGAATTACTTTTATAATGGATATCTCTAAAGAAAAAGAGGCCAAACTGGAAAATCTGTGTCTCTCCAACTATGTCATGGCAATAATGCAAATCTTTTTATTTTAATAATTAGATTTGTACAATTTCACTTTCCTACCTCTGAAGATGTTGGCCAAAAATGGGGTTAAAAGGAAGTAGGGAGGTGAAAATCTGGAAATTTCAGGGTGTGCTATTGATTGAGTGGGGATTGAGACAAATATCAAGAGGGAAAATGTGGACTTAAATAGAGAATAAAGACTGTCAAAATCAAGGGACAATAGGTCAGAAGAGATAAATAATAGTATCAATAGATATAGCACTAATAGATCTAAATAATAATACCAATAAGTAACATTTGTTGACCAGAGATACATCCTGGGTGCTCTTCTAAGCACTTATACTTACATTAACTATGAATCCTTTCAACAAGTTTATGTGATAGATACTATTATTGTTCCCCAGTGTCTTAGCTTATATTACTCAAGGGGAGACACTGAGGCAAAAACTTGAGTGTAAGTATTTTGTTTTGAAAATGATGTCAGATTCTCTTCCCAAAGTAGGGGAGTGAGAAAGTGAGACAAGGCTCACTGGCAAGAAGGAAAACCAAATAAAGATCTGATAATTAGTGCGTGTCTGCTATGGGCTACGGAATACCCTTCAGGGACTATACAGAACATTCTTTAGAATTGTTTCACTGAAGGATGAGGGAGATGGGGATTTTATCAACCAACTTCCATGCCTCAATGGTTGGCGGTTGCTTCTGGGACATTAAGTCCTAGGCACTATTATGTTACTATATCCTAAAAACATCCATAGGCAGAAAAACACAGGAAGCAGTCCTTGGTAGGTAAGGAGCCGCAGCTGGTGTTTGCACAATGGTAGCATCTGTTTCATTGAGTTTTCGTATGAGGAAAAGGTAACCCAAAGTTAACATCCATGTAATCTGGATTTATTCTAGAAAGATAGATCATTTACTGTAGGTGGTTTTCTACATTCTGTGTTTATAAGGGTAACTTCAAGTAAAGTTAAAGTAGATGAAACAAATAAGAATAGAAAGACATCTTAACATGGAATCCATAGGCAACACTGATGTTCACTTATTCATTCATTGAGTCATTTGTTATTTCATTTACATATATATTAATTGTTGGCATTGAGTCTGGTATGGTTTTATGCCCTGGGGATGGAGTAGAGAAGAATGTAATAAAGAACAACTATGACAAGATTTCTGATGTGATGGAGCTGGCATGTTAATGAAAAGAGACAAATAAATAATAGAATATCAAAAGACGATGAATATGTTGAAGAAAATAAAATGGTATTAGTGAGAGCACCAGAGACTTGGTCAAAATTACCAAAGAAAAAGGAAACTTCTACTTCTTACCAGAGTGAGACTCATAAATATGATACTGAGGAATGTATAGTTAATAAGGGATGATGGCACACCAAATAAAAGGTAGATAATTAATTGTAAATTTGTTGCTGAGAAGGCTTGGCACGTAGCTGTCCTGATGAGAATCATGCATTGTGATGTTTTGAAAAGAAAGTGATTTCATATATTACATTATGTTTTGCATAAAAGGTTACAAGCATATAATCATAAATTCTGTGTTGCTCATTTCGGTATATCAAGTGTGTGCTTAAATGTGTGGCAACTCTAGATCAGGTATTAATAACTTCTTTAGGGAATATTTCTTTCTATGGGATGTTGTTCAAGTTACATGCTATAGGTAATAGCAAACTAGCCTGCTATGAGATATTGATAATCAAAATCTCCTTTCTCAATTTTTTCATTCCTTTAGTTATGTTTTTATTTTTGTTTACTGAACACTGATTATGTGGCAGGTGCTGTATATGTATAGGAACTGAAGTGAAGTTTTCGTATAGTTATCAAAACTTATATTCAACAAATACACAAGAAAATAATCACAGCTAGGTATAAGAATTATGATGGAAACAAAGTATGTTCTATGATGGAGACATAATTGTATTGGAGGAGAAATTACAATTAATTTAGGGTGGTGAGGAAATATATCTTTGATAAGGAATGTTTTCTGGCGGGGGCTTAAGGGACAGAAACAAGGCAGGTTGAAGGCCTAGGAGAAGATTGTTCAGAACATGAACATAGAAAATAGCTGCATACCAAGATCCTGATCTTGGACAGAACTTGGCTTATCTTAGGTTTAATAAGTTGGTGAGTGAGGGCCAAGGGATTTGAAAAGGTAGGCAGAGACTACATCAGCAGGGTCTTAGCTTTTGCATAGCTGGGCTAGTTTGCTGTTTATGTGACATAATAAATTTAACATTTCTCTTTTATTACCTATCTTCAATGCAAAACTAATAAGCAAAACCAATAAAACCTTATTTTTTGAAAACTAGAGAGAGAAGTATCACATTCCTAGAACTATGTGTCTATACATATTTGTCTCTCCTCCTCTACACATGGGCCCTGTTAACATACCACTGCTAGCATCTCATTTAAAGTCATTCCTATACTAGGTACTCAGTAAAAATATATACAGATGATTTGTAATCATTGGAAGATAATTTATGTTTCCTGTTTTATAAGCCATCCTTAGAACTGTGGGATCAGCACACAGAATTAAAATAATTTTTGAAGATGAGAGATTTTAAGACAATATATAGTCTTTGAGGGACTACTGAGCAACTAGAAATCATAAATAGAAACTCCCGAAGCCGAAGAATGTTGGTAAATTTTGACAGTTTATTGATGATTTAAAATTAATTTATGGATACCCAATTTTTACCAAAAAAAAAAAAAAAAAGCTCCTAAACCATGTTGAGGAGTGAAATCCTCATTTTCTGAGGGTTCCTATGTATGCGTATTAAGTAAATTATATAATTTTCTCTTAAAAAATAAAATTAACGTATGTCCAGGCACAGTGGCTCATGCCTATAATTTCAGTGCTTTGGAAGGCTCAGGTAGGAGGATTGCTTAAGGCCAGGAATTGGAGACAAATCTTGGCAACATAGTGAGACCCCATCTCAACAGAAGATTAAAAAAAAAATTGGCTGGATGTGGTCATATGTGTCCATAGTCCCAGCTACTCAGGAGGTTGAGGTGGGAGTGTTGTTAGAGCCCAGGAGTTTGTAGTTGCAGTGAAATGTGATCATGCCACTGCACTTCAGCCTGGGCAACAGAGTGAGACCCTGTCTATAAAAGAAAAACAAATTAACCTATTATTCTTTGGCTATTAGTTAGTCCTTATCTTAATTATAATATTGGTTAAGATTTTTTTCATTTATTCATCCATTTAAGGTACATACATATTGGGCATACTGCATTTTCTAAGCGTAGAAGATAGATGCTGAGCAAGTAATACATGGTCACTACACTTACCATTTAAGGATTAAATTTAATATAAAAAGGAAATGTGATAAAGGATCTGTTACACAGTTATAGAATTTCTAGAATGTGAAGTGGCGAATTGTGCAATGGTACAGTCAAGGTTTTATCCTTATCAGCTTAGTAAATCTCATGCAAATTATGGCATATTGTCATTTATCACCGATAACTGTTGAATTATGTCAATTGATAGGCCTAGTTGTAGATGTAAGCAACAGAAAAAAATACAAATATTATTCTTGAAAGTGCATTCATTTGCAGTTTCAATATTTCATTAAATAATGAGATATAACATTGAAGATTTTAACAAAATTATTTTAATAAAAATTTTTCTTCATAAAATATTGAGAGAATTTGAGGGAAAAATGTGCATATCTTTGATCTCGCAAACATATAAGATAACATAACATGAGAGATATAAGGATATAAGTAAGATTTCAGAAAAAATGGATGATGCCAAATCTTATAGACACTATAAAAAGAAGAAATATTTCAAAATCACTCTACTTTTTTTGATTTTTTAAAAATTATCTTTTAGTTTTATTTATAAATATTAGTTGCCTATTTTTTGAGACTTTGGAAAAAAAATAAGACGTTAACTGATGACTCCATACTGAGCCTCAGAGTCAAAGCATTCTATAATAGATATACTCTTATTTGACAATGCGAATGTTACTTTCTTTGGATTATTATTATTAATATTGCTTAATATTTTGATGCAGTAATCATCTGATTTCTTTTCTGAATGTATTTATCTTCGTTTATTCTTTATGAGGTTTTTGTTTCTAGTCCTTATCTTAAACATTGTTATTGTTATTAAATTTTAAGCCTTTTTAATTCTGTAAAGGCAAAAAGCGGAAACCTAATAAACACATGTGTATGTTCAAAAAGATAAGTAAAGTGTCAGTCACAAAGGTCTTGTTTAAAATTATTAAAACTAACATGCCAAGCATGTTCCCTGTTCTGTCTTTGGTAACTGAGTCTGGAAGACTTGTCACTCAGATTTCCTCATGATCAGGGCTAAAACCTCATTCAGATTCTTATTGGAAGGTCATCTAATCATAGAGACATCTATCACTTCCTGCCACTCTCTGTCTTCTTCTCCTCCTTTAGTAAGATCATTATAGTTTTATTATAGAACTTAACCACCAAGTGACATATTTATTTGTATGCATTGTTTTTCTTGTCTGTCTCTATGGTTCAATCCCCAGAATGTAAACTCCACAAGAGAGTAAGCTCTGTTGTCCCAGTTTGGAAAAGGTAGACATTGTGCAATGACAAAATATTTCATAAATATTTTTTGCATGAATGAATTATAAAAAACCTAAACAGATGTTCCTCAGTAGGTTTTTTGCTAAATACTTTAGGAAACCATATAATAAAATTATATATAGCCTTTAAAATGACATTTTTAGAAATATATATATATATATTTCTTTCTATACATGTCACATCTTTGTAGTAAAAATATATAGTTTGCAAACCAGGCTTTTTACTGTTCAATATGATTTTCCCTCTCTTTTTTCTGTATATATACATATCTCTGTGTGTATGAAAAAGAAATCAAATGTTAATGGTAATTATTTGTGAGTGGAGGGAATTTATAATAGTTCATTATTCTGTTTTTTATAAGTATCTTGCATCTGTTATTTATGCTTTTCTATATTTTTGCTGGTATGTTTTAAGTAAAAACTAAACTGACATAGGTATTTTTAACTCTCAGATTAAGCAATTGTGTTGAATTTTGTTAGTGAATCATATTGACCATATTTCAAAGTTGTCATTGAATTGTTACTAGTTGCATCTAATGTCTTTATATACTTAATTCAAGTATTTGATAACGACTATATGTGCAAAAGTACTTGCAAAGTAATATTAATGTAAAATATAATATCTTAGCATTCAAAAAACATACTTTAAAAATTTATCCCTAATATATGTTTTCAAACAAATAATAATTTACTGTAAGTGGCAAGCTTTGTCTTCTGATTTCAATTTGGCTTTTGAGTTTTGGTACTTTCCTGTACAAAGTACCAAAGTAAAGAATTAGTCTCTTTACTTATGAAAATAGCCTATTTATCCCTTCAGCCTTTTGATAATCCTGATATTCTGAGATATATTTACAAGAATATTCTAATTCTACTGGTTTGAAAATCTGAAAAGGTAATTTTTATGAAAATAATGCTCCATTTAAATGATAAATGATCTTCCTTAGGCAATCTTTCAATATTTCCCCTAATATGAATCAGCTCTTGAATTCCTGAGAAAGATTAAAAATACATTTTAAATTTCTTTAAACTTTTAAAATCTTAAATTAAATGCTTAACTCTCTTTAAATGTGTGACACTATCCATCACAATTTTATATTTAGACACATAATAATGTATAATCTCAGTTTGCTGTCCACTTGTAAAAATGGGAATGGACTTGGAGAAATAAGCAATTTCCCAGCAGAAAATTGGAAATTCTGCCAACCAATTCCAGGTGACCTGCCATCAATCAGTGTTAAATTCTCTAGGGCTATTGTTGAAGGGTATTGCTATTAGTGAAGGGCTTCACCTGGTGACTAATGGTATATAACAAATACATTGAAGAACTGTGGAAACACAGGAATCTGTAATTGTCTGCTAACTTTCACCAGAGACCTTTCTTGGTAATTGAGAAATAGAGTGAGATTTTTAACCTTCTTTCAGTTCTCTTATAAAAATATCTGTTTTTAGAGAAATAGGTGGAATGATTATGCTATGCAATTAAATTAAATTAGCTGACAAAATATTTCTTTATGACTAAACTGTTTAATGTAGGCATTTGGAAATGTGTGGTATCGTTTAGAATATGTGCAAATGTGACAGTTATCTGATTCTGAAGTTAAATAAGAAGCCTAAGTTTGCAATAAAATCTCCTTGTTTGATACTATTAAGTAATTATGATTAATGTCTGAAATGTAATGTTCCATGGTTATAATTTTCTTGTTTGCTTGAGTGCGTGCATTAGGAATTCATTAAAAATGCAAGCTCTCTTCAGATACCTGAAAGCTACAAATGTAATAAGGGTTTGGCAGAGGTTAGGAAGCATTCTTTCAATAAGAAATCATGACTGGGGCAAACCAACAGCTGGCAGATAAACGATGATGGATTTCCTCTATTGAAATAAAGGTGTAGACAAATGGGTCTGTTCATTGATGTCAAAAATCAAATCCATTCTCTGTAAAGATTTAATTGCAAGGCATAGCTGCCATTCTTTTAGCTGAACTATAAAGCCTGAAGCAGGTAAGACCTAAAGCTTGCAAAAGTGGTTCATGCTGGTGGGTGAGCTATGGATGTATGAAGTCAGCTAAGAATCTGATGTTCTTAAAAAGGGATTTGTCTTAAGGTAGTGAAAATAGTAAAATCAATCAACTGACTGCTTGATTGATCAATACAGCATTCCTGGAGCACCTGCCTCACTAGGTGTCTGTGAAGATTAGAAGAAATGAAGTATAGGAAATACCCAATCTTGTGTGTGTTCTGTCTGGAAAGTGTCATTTAAAGTAATGTTGTGTGGTGGTCAATCAATTGGTCTTTGTCCACTTAAGTGGTATAGTGAAGAACAGCATCTGCCTCTCTTCCATCTCTTAGGGAGGTTGTCTCCAACCAAAACAAGGCTAAGATTGCAAAAAGGTTATTGACCACAGAAAAGCAAAGTTTGTACTAACAACATGGTCTGAGAAGAAGACTTGAAGGATTTCCTCCTGACCAATCATGATACTATACTTGAGAGAACATCAGAAAAATAGAATGGGGGGCATGTGATAGTGATTGTAAGTGAAAATAAAATTGGAGAGTAAATTTATATGGACTCACTGTAAAAATTTTAAGACAGGGGTCATGTTATACGGCACACCTCTTGGGGGTAGGACACAATGACAAGAGGGACTTTATATAACAAATGCAATCAGTGTAATCTAATTCTTTGTGCCCTCAATGAACCTAAAACAAAAAAAAAAATTTCAAGATGTGATCTTTTTGCTTACTGTTATTACCAAGATTGTATGAAATAGTGAACATATGGGATTTATATTTTGAAAGCGGTGCATGAACCCTAAAAACATTATGGGATTGTATAAAGTAGTCTATACGATTTAGGGATGTGGCACTTAACCATGGTCCTTTTGTAACTTGAATGTATGTCTTCTTTGTTACTGTAAGATATAATGGGAATCATGAAGGTCCTAAAACAGAGAGAGAAAATGATCAATGGAATGATGCACTGTATGTACACCCTGTGAAGAGTAGTTTTGTTCTTAGGAGATGAGACTTAGACAGCTTGAGCTGCTATAATAAAATACTACAGGTGAGGTGACTTAAATAATGGATGTTTATTTTTCATGATCATGGAGGCTGGGAAATCTGAGATCAGGGTGTCAGCATGGTTGAGTTTGATGAAGGCTCCCTTCCTTGCTTGCCAAGGGTTCTTTCTTTCTGTGTCTACACAGCGTGAAGAGAGAAAACTCTAGGGTCTTTTCCCCTTCTTATGAAAGCATTAATTCTATCATAGGGACTCCACCCCCATGATTGTATCTAAAACTAATTACCTCCTAAAAGCCCCACATCCTAATCTTATCACATTGGGATTAAGAGCTTCAACATACAGATTTTTGCAGGACACATTTAATTCATAATAACTGTTATGAAAGCATATTCTTAATGCCTATGAATCATGAGGGATATATAGAAGGGAATGTCCAGAAGAGTAGGATCAGGATGCCCCTAACTACTATATCATAGCTTGACAGAGTTATGAGGCAATAAAAGGAAGTATTCATACAGTAATTGATGAAGGGAGAACCTATTATCATAGACAGTGTGTTGTAGTGGAGAGATGATTTGACAAGAAATGAGACTTGCTTTATAGCTCTACCTCACTGTCTGCCCTTGGACACATTTGTTTAACTCTCTAAAGCTCAGTTTTCTTGTCTGGAAAGTGGGGAACCATAAAAGTTTTGCCCTAAGAAAAAAACTGTATAATGTATGTGAAAATGGTATGAATCAGGCAAATGGAAGGAGCCATTATTATCTGTATTAGTTTCCTATTGCTGCCACAAAAAATTCCTAACTTATTAACTTAAAATTATACAAATTTATTATCTTACAGTTTTCGGATCAGATGTCCAAAATGAGTCTATGGAATGAACATTAAGATGTAGCAAGGGTTATGCTCCTTCTGAAGGTTCACAGGGATAATCTATACCTTGGCCTTGGCCAACTTCTAGAAGTTACCCACATGCCTTGGCTTGTGGCCCTAAATCACTCCCGCCTCTGCTTCCATTGCCACATTACCTTCTCAGACTCAGACACTCCTGCTTCCCTCTTGTATTATAAGCCTGTGATTATATTGAGCCCATCAGATAATTTGGGCTAATCCTCACACCTTCACACCTCAAGGTTCTTTTTTTTTGCAGTTTTGGCTGGGGCCAGGTTTGAACCCACAATCCCCAGTACATGACACCCTACTCCTTGAGCCACAGGCAATGCCCCAACCTTAATCACATCTACAGAGATTAGGATGTGTATATCTTTGGGAGAAAGTCATTATCTGGCCACCATATTATCCCATAAGATAGTTCAGGAGGTTAATATAAGCCACTTAGGAAAAGAATCAGAAATAATCAGAAATTTGTAGGAAAAAGAGACATCAATTTGTTATGTGTAAATGTATTTTATTTTCTAACATTAACCTTCATTCTGGTAAGATGGAATTAGATACATTAATTGGTGGCAGAATCATATGAATTAATTATGTAGTTTGCTTCTTTCTACTTTACAAAGTAGTAAAACGCCTACTTTCATCTTGTTGCTAGAAACAAGATGGCTTGTCCTTGTGTATTAAAAGTTTCCTAAAAATCCTGCCTAAAGATTAACTATTGTGTGTATGTTCTATGGGCTAGGGCATATGTTTATTAACTAGATGGGGTTAAGCAATTACAAGGCTAGTCTTCAATACTAATTTCGGGTTTTTCTGTTTTAGTATTAATAAGCCATACACTTAGGTCTATGGCTAAATGACCAGTTTTATACAAGTCTTTAGACCTCTACGAGATCTCTGTGGGTTTTTTGGTAGGGATGAGAGAAGTGCAGGGCTATCTTCACTCCTTGAATTTTAAAGCACTGAGGGAAACTGTGCAAGCTGAAGTACTTCTAGGATTGTCTTCCAGACTTGCCAAGGGACAAGACAGGCAACCAGGTACACAGTTTCACCTGAAAATCTAGCAGGAATATTGCAGGATCTCTTCTGATGAGAATAGTGACTTTGAAAGAGTAGAATAGTGGTTGCCACTTTGGTATTCAGTCATGAGCATGTTAAGTATCTGTGCTGGAGGACATAGGCATCTTGGCCTACCTTGTTATCACCCTAGATACTTTACCAGGAAGAACAATGCCATGGGTTGTGCTTGAGAGAGAGGATGAATGGTCCATGCTGGGCCATCAGCATGTTGGCTTGAAGTTAATCCCCCTAGGGACGTGGCATAAAACAGAGAAACAAGACCAGAGAATATGGCTTCCCACTGTTCAATTCAGCTTCATATTTGGACAAAATAGAAAGGAGATAGCCTTCAAATTCAGGAGCCTCCAAAATAAAAAAGGAGAGATTGAGCATGGGTCTCCCCAGAATGGTCTCCCATTGCTGGACTTTTCAGAAGTGATTGGTTGGTCTTCATACAGGAAGTACATGAAGCGCTCAAGTTGCTGGACCCTACTCTGAGTTCAGAAGACCACACTTCCATGGGAATTCTGATCTTCAGTTCTAAACTTGTTCCTTTCATGTCCATCCTACTTCTATAGTCATGAGTTGCTTTCTGAGTTCCAGTTCATGATTCAATGGTTCTTTGATAACCACTCATCCACAAACTAGGTCTCTAACCCGGTCTGCCCAGAATATGCTTTCTTCTTTCATTATCTTTCAATTTCTTAATTATCCTTGAATTTGGTCCCTGTGCAACTTCTTCCAGGAAGACCTTCCCAAGTCTTGGTGTGATGTAAAAAATTATGACTTCCTACTTTATTTCTAAAATGCCTCTTTTGGCATTCTGTGCTTGTTTGTATTCTAACCAATTTAATAGAAGTATTTATATAACCAAATCTTAAACCTTTTAGACTATTGAGTATCTTAACAATATGGAATGTGACTTATCCTTCATATTTGAGCCAGTGGTTAACATAGGGTCTAGTACACCACAAATGCTTAATGAATATGTAAATGAAGGAATGAATCAATGAATACATGAGAGCTATTCCAGCCTGATGTCATGTTGCTGAAACATAACTGCACAACTCTATTTAAAATTATGCCTATTACATAAAATGAGACTTTCTGATAATAGAAAAACTCATTCCTGCTTCAATTTGATGAACTCATAATAATTTTACCTAATTAGGAGAAATCACAAGTGAACAGATGATGATAGTTACAAATTTACCTTAAAAATAAAGATTATTAAAAAAATAAAGATTATTTCTATTCCTTCTGGTTTTTGAGAGTGATAGTCAAGTGAGATATTTATTTTGAAAGGAAAAGTGATGCCACATATTAATAATATCAATAATTATCTTGCATTGGGCCCTTATGTGTCAATGTGCTGTAAGAAGTACACTGGACCAGAATTTAATTTGTAGAGCCACCATCTGTTTCTACTTACAGAAGATGAATGAGGATTAGAGAAGTGAGGGGACTTGCTTTACGTTGCTTTAAGACTGAAACTTGGCTGCTTTTGTCTCAGAAGCTATGGTTTTAAGCATAAAGCAGTCTTGCCAGATTTGGTCATCTGAAAGCCTAAAATGCTTTTAATTTATGATACATACTTAAATTACCATCTCTGTAGCAACACTAGGGCAGAAAAGACATCACTGTAATAAATAGCCAACGGGGACAGGGTTGTATAGAAGTAAAGAAAGATAAAGTCATGTTTATTTAAGAAAATGTCCAGTTCAGAGTGAGAGAAGGGACTGTATTGATTGTATTAAAATTTCCAATAGTCTAGCATTTGCCTAGTTTCAATGCCATTTGATACTACTCTCCAGCCTCAACACATTGCAACTGTGTTAGTCTCTTTCCTGATCCTTGAATTTATCAGATATTTTTGTCTCTGGGCTTTTGCACCTACTGTTCTCACCTTGTGAAACTCTCTTATCATAGATCTTTAAATGCCTGGATCATTGTCATCTTTTGTGCTTGAAGCATAGTAGACAACCAATAAATGTTTTCTGAATAAAGTGAAGCAACAGAAACAGATGAGTAGCTGGCTTATTTATCATCATTTTTTATACTGATTTGCTTCTAGCTCTCTCTCCCCTACTGCACATTGAGATATTATTGCTGTTAAACATGTGCCTTTTTAAAAATCATATCTGTAGATGAGGAAGGGAGGAAGTGAATCAATGTTAATTATTTGAGCATCTTTGATGTACCAGGTTTTTACATATAATTGCCCCTTAAATCTTCAAAACATCCCTTTGGGTAGCAGTTTACAGACATAAAATTTGAGATTCAGAGAAGTTAATGGTGTAGTTAAAACTGTTAAAATGTAGAACCAGCATTGTAATCTGTGTCTATCTGACACTAGAAATCATCTTCTTTCCATTATAGTGAAGTGACCTATATTAGTGAAAGAATCAGAAATATTTATTGTAGAAGGGAAGAAATAAAGCAATAGAGACTATCGTTAGGAACTGTTAAGAAAGATGTTTGCATAAGGTAGAACTCCCCAATTTTTCCAATTAGTGCATCCCTTTCTCTGTCATGGTAGAATTGGATTAGTTTTGTGGCTATTGTGAATAAAAATCTATCTTGGCTGAGTGTTAAGAGAGAAAGAGATGGGGTGGTATTTTAATTGTGAGTAAGTTATCCCAGCCAAAGCAAAAGTACTACTTTTCTCTGCTAGTAAAATTAGAGGAGCAGCAGTTGGGCCATGGAAGAAGGAACACTGGTCAACCAGATGCATCACAATAGGCCAGAGGCATCAAAGGTTGGTGCATGAAAAAAGAAAATAGGAAATTGAATAGGAAACTGAATATAAAATTTCCTACCCTCAAATGCCATCTTGGGCTGATACATCCAGAGAAATTGGATGTATCTGGATCTTATTGAGGACTGAACTTTATATTAAGTATGTTATCTTTGAATCCCATAGCCAGTGGAAATGTGGGACAGGCAAGAAGCATAGGTTTTAGAGTCAGACAAACATGTATTTGATTCCCAGTTACTTAATTAATTAGATTTCCAATTAATTCTGATTGACACAGATGTTTAAGCTAAGCCCTCTTAGTTGTTTCAACTTCTTTAATAAGAAATAAAGAGTGTCTAACTCTAGGGTTGTATGAAATAACTTTAGTAATGCTGCAAACTACTTTATAAAATGAGTTATAGTTAATAATATTATTAATAATAGCAATAATAATCCATTGTAATGATAAAGATATTAGAAATATAATGGCACATTATTTTGTACCTAACATGTAATCTTTAAGTAGAATTAATTGTAATTTGTTTTTGATGAAGTGGTAGTGTATACAGAAAAATGCTTGACTTGAATTGTATACTACTTATGCACTTCTTCTTAAAATTAGATATTATTTCTTTAATAGATACTTAGTATGGTTATGGATTGTGCTGTCTTCCTTCGTTTGTTTGAATAATTACTTCATGACTGAGATTTATGGAAACCTGATTAAAAATTACCAATAATACTATTTCTTTCCTACTTTTCATGTTATTTAATATGGTGTGAAAAACAATTATATCTATTAATAACAAGCTGACTATTTAAGCAGCTGAGCAGTTGGTATCATCTTTTTTTTTCTCATTTGGATTTTCAAGATAATCAATGGCCATTTTTGTGAAGGTGAATAATTGAGCTTTCCTTTAGGATGCTGAAAATTAAAAAAAAAAAAAGACAAAGGGGAAAAAGTAGCTTTAAAAATTTAAGGAGTCATTGTCCTGAATACAGATTCTGCATACTAATGTTAATCCATGCCTCAGGGTACTACTACCCTCCCAATCTGGATTCAGGTTTCTATCCTGAGGGCTTTCAAGGGGAGCAGGAATTTGGAATCAAACAAGCATCTATGCTAACAATACTTAAAAGTCATTTAAGGAAACCATGAATCAAGATGTTTCTAAAGTAGTGTTTGTCAGCCAAGACTTACAGATTTGTTCTGAAGACAAAGAAGAATGAGGTTAAATTAATCAACTAATAGCTAAACTTTTGCTTTGGTAAGGAAATTAAACACTCACTCTGGAAATCAAATGAAGGGTCCATGTAAAGCTGGATTTATGTAGCACTGAAAAAAAGTGTTTCATAGAATAATAATAATAATGCATGGCCCCATAGAAAGTTGAATCCCACTGGAATATTCCCTCTTTTGTGGTAAAATTATTATAAGTAAGAGTAAGGTAGGGAATTTTACTCAAAAAGAATTTTGCTTCATTAAATAGGCACACTTATTGTCAGGTTATATCATATTTTATCTCTGTCATCTGTCATGCATCTCAAAATGCAAAGGCAAATCATTCTCATTTAACTTTGTATTTTCTTTTCTTACTTTTTTTTTGTTTTTGAGACTGGGTCTTGCTCTTTTGCCTAGGCTGGAGTGCAGCTGTATGATCATAGCTCACTGCAGCCTTGAAATCTTGGGCTCAAACAATCCTCCCTCCTCAGCTTCTTGAGTAGCTGGGACTATAGACACATGTCCCTAGACTTGGCTAATTTTTGTTACTTTTTGTAGAGACAGGGTCTTGCTGTATTGTACAGGCTGGTCTTGAACTGCTGACCTCAAGTTGTCCTCCAGCCTCGGCCTACCAAAGTGATTGAGATTATAGACATGAGCCACCACTGGATGATGCAGTTAATACTTCAAGGATTGCCTTGTAGCTCCAGGCCTACTGTTAATTGTCTAGATAACCCTCTTAGTCATGTCAACCTTAAATAATATTTGGAAAATATGAGTAAGCTTAGAGTTTATTTGAGTGCAAAGCTTGAGGATAGCCACCAGGAAACACCACCTCTGAGCAAATGAATACAGTGTTCCAAAGTGGAGTAGTTAAGGTTTCACTTATTTAGGCAGAGATAGAAATTTTAGGAATTTTTTGCTAAAAAACCCCAATATTTTTCCATATGATACCAGTGCATGCATTACAGTGGTTTGATTGGTTACAGATTGGTACATTCCAAGGAATACTTTATTACTTTTAATACTTTATTACTCCACGAGGAAAGGTATTGAACTGTGGGATGTCTTATCTCTGGAGTCATTTGATCCCAGATTTATAAGAAAAAAAGGCAGAAGTTATAGCTGCATGCTGTGTGTCTCAGGGCATATAACCACGTGCCTCTTAAGGCTCAGAGAAATTTAAAGTTTTGACAGCTTTAAGTTTGAATTATTTAATTTCACAGTCACCTTCTCTAACTCATAGTTTCCCCTCAGAGATTTATTTCAGTGTTGAGGATAATCTGACTCAATGCTACACAAAGTGTGGTCCGAGAATCTGTACCATCAATATTGCTTGGGAGTTTGTTAAAAATGCAAAAGCTCAGATTCCCTTTTAGAGCATAGAGTTAGAAATTTGGGGAATGGGATTCAGGAATATGTATTTTAACAAGTTCTCCTGGTGATTTTGATGCATTATAAAGAGTGTGAATTACTAATATATCAAGAAATGCTCTTGATTTGTAGTGACAGGATTATTTAATTAAAAATTTTACTCTTTTTAGAGAGACTGGATGGTGGGAGAGTACATGACTTTATGGGTGAGGTTGTTAATGGACCTTGGTGTCTTCCACTATGGAGATGTTAAGAGATGAAGCATTTGTTTCCACTTGGTTAAGAAAGCCCTCATTGTTTTTCCCCAAAGACTTGGTAGTTCTTGCTGAAAAGAGAAGACTTTTTCAAAGAAAGAAGTAAGCTGGCTAAGATGGGTGAGAATGCAGGTTCTGGAGTTATTTTCTATAATATTTCTATTATGCAATAGCTTGATCTTATTATCCTCCTTGGACCTTTGAAAATAGTGATAATTATAGGGTATTGTTAAGATTACATGAGATAATTCATGCAGAACATTTACCTATATTCCTGACATATAGTAAGTGCTAAATGTATGTTGTTTGTTCTTGGAGATTAATATGAACTTTTTTGGGGATAGATGCCAGAAGAAGAAAAACATGTTGTGATCTTCATCCTCATGAATAAAAAACCAAAAATGCTTAGGCACATACATTTACCTAGCAATTCTACTTCTGGTTATTTACTAATGAGAAATATAAAATATGTCCACAAAGTGCAAGGATGTTTATATGAGCTTTATTCATAAAAGCCTAAAACTGAAAAAAAACAAAAGTTCATCAACAGGGTCTTGGACATACAAGTTGTGATATTTTCATACAATAGGATACTATTCAGCAATAAAAGCAATGAACTCTGATCTATATCTTTGGTTGCACTGAAGTTTCAAAGTAATGTAACTAACACCATAAAAAAATGAAATAAACTAAGCAAATTGTCAGAAAGGGCAATTGACTTAATCAAGGTCAATTGACATATAATTTAGACATGTATACATCTAAAATGATGTTGAGCAAAAGAAACTAGACACAAAAGTGTGCATATTGTATATCCACATACATGAAGTTCTAGAACAGGAAAAACTGGACTGATGGAAATTGGAGCAGTGGTTACTTTTGGGGAAGGGTTGAATAGAGAGGAGGACTGGGATCTTTCTGGGGTGAAAAGATGTGTTCCATGTCTTGATAGGGGTGGTAGTTATGAAAATGTATGCCTTGTCAAAACACATCAAAGTGTACGCTTGAAATACGAGCATTTAATTCAATGTAAATTAAAACTCAATACAAAAAGCCCCTGAGAAAATGCACCAGGACTCCTAGTCATCATCTGAGAAGTTAATGTGACATCACAGTCTGCAAGAACTTCATAGATTTTACTATTTTTAGGCACACTCGCCATTGTGTCTTCACATGTAATTCTCTGTGATGAATAGATTTAACCCTCAAATGAGAAATAGATCAATAACTTATCTCTGGGAGCAAAAGAAAGCTGGGGAGACTGGCCAATATCCAATCTGACTTTATGAGGAAATTGAGCATTAGCCAACATTTTCTATATTTCAACTTTTAAGGGGAAATTTTGTTTTCAAATTCTCAAAGAAATATTTAAAATTAACAACAGTTTTCTTTGGTTTTATTCCTATTACCATCCAGTAGTTACTGCTATTAAGGCTATCTTACTGAGCACCTTCATTCAGCAAATAGTAAGCAAGCACTAATTGAATGCCTACTGCTTGCTTAGTACAACCTTTAAAGAGATAAAGATATAAAAACAACCCAGGTGTTAATATAATATTTTAGAGCTAGGCAATCCATGTGGTTAAATAACCTCTTATGCTTGCATAAATTACAATGCAGAAAGGGCAACTGACTTAATCAAGGTCATTTTTGGTTGCCTGGGGCCTCAATCTCCTGAATGCCAATCAAAGAATCTTCTCACAGAATTACATTGGTAGAATCCTTGCTTTAGAGACTCTCTAATCTATTTGCAATATGCTAATTAGAACATCACGAGGAAACAGGAGAATAGGAAAAAGAGATCGAATGTTTGAGCATCTACTGTATGTCAGAAAATTTTCTGTGTTTTAAATCTCTTAACTACTTAAGAAATGAATGCTACCATTCTCATATCAAAATGATAAATTTGAGGCTCAGTGGGTTTCTATGACTTCAGTAAGGTCATAAGAGTGGAAGGGGGCAGACCCAGATACGTCAGACTCAAAGTTTTTACATGGTTATGAGGCTGTGTCATAATAAGGCAATCTTTAAAGAAGGTATTTCAGTAAGAAAACACTCAATGGATCAAATTGATCAATTGCTTCTTCTGTTTTCAGTTAGGAAAACAGGATTCCAAGGCTACTTTGGGGTTTCTAGTGTAGAAAGGGAATTTGCATGTTCCACAATGACAGAGAAAGGCAGACTGGGAAGACAGGATGTGAAAGAAGAGCTTTCCCTATTAGTGACAGAGAGCTTCTAATCAAGCATTTAATACTTTCTTTTTGCCATTCAGCAAAAGGCTTTTCATTTCAATTCACCTCCTAGGTGTTCTATGTCAGGCAATTACTCCACCAGAAGGTTTTCAAAGTCAAAGAAATTAAATGGGCGGTTTTTAAAGCAACACTCTCTTGAAAGGATAATTGCACCTAAGTAATAACAAACCTGAGTGCACAAATCAGGTTTTCTTCTTCCCTCAGCATCCAGGCCTCTTTCCATTACCCTTAGCATGTGTCCCTGTTGTGTGGAAAGGAAACTGGAGCCACATGCCCGGAGCACTTGCCTTTGTGATCCAGAAATGAGAAGATGCTGCCTCATTAGATCATAATAGTTTTGCAGAAAAGTAAACCCCTCCCCCCTTTTTTTATTGTTGGGGAGTCATTGAGGGTACAAGAAACCATGTTACACTGATTGCATTTGTTGGGTAAAGTCCCTCTTACAATCGTGTTTTGTCCCCAAAAGCTGTGGCAGTAAACTCCTTTTTTGCTTTGTGATTTGCTTAGTTTATTTCATTTTTTATGGTGTTAGTTACATTACTGTGAAACTTCAGTGCAACCAAAGAACTGAGATAGGGCCCTGGAATTGCTTAGCAGGAAGCTTTGGGGCAGTAGATGGCATGTGAGTGACATTAAAATTATTATCATTATTTTTGAGACAGAGTCTCAAGCTGTTACCCTTGGTAGAATGCTCTGGTGTCATAGCTCATAGCAAACTCAAACTCTTGGACTTAAGTGATTTGCTTACCTCAGCCTCCCAAGCAGCTGGGACTATAGGTGCCTGCCACAACGTCTGACTATTTTTGGTTGTAGTTGCCATTGTTGTTTTTAGCTGTCCTGGGCTGGGTTCGAACCTGCCACCCTTGAGTGTGTGGCTGGCACTGAGCCGACATTAAAATTATTAATGCTGCTGGAACCCAGGACCTGTAAGGACATTCTCTGCCACCAGTCTAACCACAAGATAGACGTCACAGCTTCTCATCATGCCAAGAATCTTCTTGCGCTGTTTGTGAAGGCTCCCTTAGTGAGTCCTTTTAACATATTTTGGTAGACATAATTCTGAAGATGTCCCCAAGATTTCTGTCCCCTCGGTATTCAGTGAAACACAAATCTAGGTACTGCTATCAAGGGATTTTGCAGATAGACTTGAAATTACTAACAAGCCAACTTTAAAATAGGGAGATTATTCTGGAGTCAGAGTGGGGCCCATGTAATTGTGGGAGCCCCTGAAAGTGAGTAGGAGAGGAGGCCACCGAAGATGGGCAGTGTGAGAAGAATATGTCTTGCTGTTGCTGGTTCAGGGTGGCTCCTGGATAACCAAGAAAATAAGACCTCAGCCCCACAACCATATGGAACTAAATTCTGCCACAACAGAGTGAAACTGGATGCTGCTTCTCTCCTCAAGTCTCCAGAAGGGAACCCAGCTCTGCTGAAACCTTGATTTCTAAGCAGAGAAACCAGCAGACCCACCGGATTTCCAATCTACAACATCACAATAGGATAGATAGGAATTGTCCTGAGGCACTGAATTGAACAGCAATAGAACATTATTATACATCTCATCATTATAACAATATGGCAGCAATAGAACATTAATATACATCTCTCTTGATGGGGAACTCAGGAATCCTCCTGTATTATTTTCAGCCCTGTATCTTCACGTTTAGGATAAGGCACTCATTTTTGGCAATTGATCACTTTCCACAGATTCCAATCAAGAGTATCCATCTTTTGTGGAGGGAGTAATGGAATACACATTGAATCAAAATTTCATTTGGATGGACTGAGCTTACTATTGCACCTCTAACCTTTTTTTTTTTTCACTCAGCAGACTCTGAAGGGTCAGCAAGTGCTCCAGGAATTCTCTAGAACATAGTCATTCAACTGGTCCAATACAATAGATAAAAAGACATGGTATTAGTTTCTTAGGGTGCTGTAATAAATTAGCACAAGCTGGGTGGATTTAAGCCACAATGGTAATTTATTGTCTTACAGTTCTGGAAGGTAAAAGTCCAAAAAATCAAGGTATTGGCAGGGCCATGCTCTCTCTGAGGGCTCTAGGGTATGCCTTCTCTGGCTTCCTCCTAGCTCCTGGTGGAGACCAGCATTCCCTGGCATTCTTTGGCTTGTAGATACATTACTCCAATCTCTGCCCTCCCATCAAATGATCTTCCTTCTGTGTGTCTTCTCATTGCATCCCTCTGTGTGTCTGTGTCTAAATTTCCCTCTTATACGGACTCCAATCATTGGATTAGGGGCCACCCTAATCCAGTATGAGCTCACCTTAACTTGACATATTACCTCTGCAAAGATCCTGTTCTCTAATAAGGTCACTTTCTGAGATTCCAATAAACATGCATTTTGGAAAGACCCTGTTCCACCCAGTACAGATATGATGTTATCTCCTACTTTAGCTTTGGAAAGAAAAATAAAGTGCCTAAGGAAATGTCTAAAGCATTCAATATCATAGTGGTTTCATCAGTTACACATTTCAAGAGGTTATCTGTTGTCTATATGGTGCCAAGCCAGAGTGGATAAGATTTGACTCTTAACTGAAATATTTCACAATATTTTAAGAAAATCATGCTTTCACTATGTCAACCAAGGGAAATAGTGACTAGTTTAGAGTTACAGAATGCTGGGTTTGGAGGGTATCTACCTCCAATGATCATAAGAACTCACCCATGCAGTTGTTACCTGCTCTCATAAAACAAAACACCACCCCCCTCACTGTATACTGGTCTGATTTATCTGTGTGAGAGGGTGTGAATGGAGAGAATACATAATACCAAAGGATTGATTAATGACAGGAGTCTTTTATGCCAGCAGGTTATATTTAACATTTGATTAATAGTTCAATATTTCATATGCAGACAATATTTATTATGGAAAAATGAAGCATGCTAATTACAATAACGATTATAATCATTATTATAAATCAATCAATCAAATCAATCAACAAGTTATAATATAATAATAATTATTATGTTTCATTTGTGTGGACTTTATTATCAATATTTTCTGCTGTTACATTAAGATGCAATGTTGAAATATTTGATTAACTAGAACCAAAACTTTCATCAGCCCTGGTTATCCAAAATTTTGTATTTGCTTTGGTATCCCAGGACAGATTCCTTCATAATTAATAAATGTGTTTTCTTGAACTTTGCTTCTATACCCCAAATGCTGTGTGTTTGCATGCATGTATATTTTACTTAACACTTCCAGTTATATGAATTTGGTAACAAAGACAGCTAGCTGGTCTTAAAAAAATTAAATGGGTACCCTCTCTGTCTCATTTTGTCCCCTTTAAAGGCTACAGCAGCATAAAGCAGTCAGTTGTGCCCTGAAGGAGCAGCTAGTGTTTGTCCAGTGTTCATGATCTTGGATCCTGAAATGCTTTGTTCATCAACTTCTCCCTTTTCTTCACCATTTTCATTATTGGTTTTGCTCCTTTTCCATTGAGACTTTGTGTAATCTTTTGAAGGGATGAACTTATCACATTCCACTGGGCATCAGAACTTCTACTTCATTTTCTCATTACTAATCTTTTCTCTATAACAGCTGTGCAGACATGTTAGGAGACTCCTCCTCATCTCTGAACTTACACATCTCTTACTGGGTCTTCTGACCTCTGGTCTTGCTCTACTCAAATTTCTTCCCCAATTTGCAGTAAGAGAGATCTAAGAAGTGAATCCAGTTCTTCTCTTGTTGCACTCAACATCCAGCTCATTGATGGGGTGGGTAAGGTTCTTTGTGATTTGTCTCCTGCTTTCCCCTCTGATTTGATCCTTTGTGTACCTTCTCTGAGACCCTATACTATACTGTAGACATCATGGACTCCTTATAGGTCCTCAATTGTTTTATGTTCCCTCTTACCTCTAGGCCTTGGTACATTTTCCCCCCCTCTCATATCTAGTGCATTGTTTCCTTTCCTGTCTATATTTGTAAATATTTGGTATTTGTCCACATTGACTTAAATGTTTAGTCTCTAAGTAACATGCTATGATCTCTGAGGATTTTATTAGGGTATCTTTATAAACTTTCTCTAGTTAATGCATATAACTGAGCTTTATAATGATTTATTAATTTATCTCATTGCCCTAAGGTTAATTGTAAGCCTGGATATGTCTTATTCTCAGTGTGGCACAGAGAAACTAAAAAACATTTATTGAATGAATGTAGGAATGTGTGAGTAGACCTTAACATTCAAAAAGCATTAGAATTTTTCATAGAATGACTTTCTCTTATAGATATCTATAGCGTATGCATTATTGAAGCTTATAGGCAAATCCTAGATATCTTCTTTATCACATCAAATAAACATTTTGAGAAGTGAAATGCTAGTGGTAATGAGGAAGGATGAGGGTTGCTAGTATAAGTTTGACCGCAGGAAAAAATAAGCCTGTCATAGGTTCAGTTCAGATTCCAGAACATGAGTATTAACAGACTATACAACTATGATTACCACGAATACGCAGCCTCTCATTTGCAGGTTTCTCCACTGAGGCTGATTAATAGTTATGGTATAAATTCACAATTGTGTTCTTACTGATGAGCAGAGTCATTTTGGATGCATTTGAATTAGAATACTTTGCTGGGCTTGGCTAATGCCTTCACAATTAACAATCATTTTGCAATCTAGGCACTAATGCTCTGCTTGGACACAATAGAGCAACAGGCAGAGAAGACTGCTTTATTTTTCCTGATAATGAAAGTATGGAAAAGCATTATTCAATTTTTGCTTGAGATAGCATGGCGATCTTGTTAAAATGCAGCTTCTTATTCAGTATTTCAGGATTAGGGCCTGAGAGTCTGCATTTCTAATAAGCTGCCAGGTAATTCCAAGAATCCCTTGGAAACTTTCTGGAAAATAAGTGATAAGGCTTTTTATTTTTATTTTACCACTAGCCTTTCAAACTAGATGTTGTGAGAAGTTAAGCTAGTAGGACACAGATGGGAACTTTAGAGAATGGCATGGCTCTTTGGCCCTATTGGCTGCAATAGATAGACAAAGAGTTGAGGGAATTTATAAACCATTCTGTAATTTCAAAGCCTTTGGCAAATTTGTTGACCCCTGCTTCTGTTTCTGCCTTGGCTTTTGAAAATGCAGAATACAGGCTGGGTGCAGTGGCTCACATTTGTAATTTTAGCACTCTGGGAAGCTGAGGAGGGCATATTGCTTAAGCTTAGGTGTTTGAGATCATTCTGAGCAAAGTGAGACCCAATCTCTACTAAAAATAGAAAAACTGAGGCAAGAGAATCTCTTGAGCCCTGAAGTTGGAGTTTGAGGTTGCTGTGAGCTGTGATGATGCCATGGCACTCTACCCAGGGAGACAGAGTGAGACTCTGTCTCAAAATAAATAAATAAATAAATAAATAAATAAATAAAAAATAAAAAAGAAAATATGAATACTAAAGAAATATTAAATGTGATGATTAATTTTAGATGTCATCTTGACTAGATAGAGAGATATGGTGGTGATATAGCTGGTGAAAAGTTGTTTCTGAGGGTATGTTTTTGGAGGAAATGGGCATGTGAGTTTGTGGGCTGAGTGGTAAAGATTCCCCCTCCATGTGGGTAGTCATCTTCCAATCAGCTGGGGGCAGGTGTGAAATGGGGCAAAGAAGGATGAATTCTCTCTCTTTTCCAGAGTAGGATACCCCTTTTTGCCTGTCCTTGGACATCAGAACTCAAAATTCCTTGGCCTTTGGACTCTGGGACTTCCTAGGGAGCTCTTGGACCTTTGGCCTTAAACTGACAGTTATAGCATTGACTTCCTTGGTTCTTAGGCCTTCTGAATTGAACTGAGCCAGTCTACTGACTTCTCTTAGTCTCTAGCTTATAATGGCCTATTATAAGGCTCTATATTATCAGGCTCTATAATCAGATGAGACAATTTCCCTAAATAATTCTTTTATCTTTTTATCTATTTATCCATCCATTTTCCTACTGACGCACCTATTTACTCTGTCTCATATTGGTTATGTTTCTTTGGAGAATATTTGACTTACACAGTTGTATACATCTTTTTCCTTTCTTGCCTGTTATCTCAAAATAACAATAAGAAAACATTTCACCTTTATCAAGAGTGATTTCTCCAAACTCCTTCCCAGTACAGAGGCATTTGTATTTTAGCTCTGCCCTTGATAATTCCCTGACTTAGCTTTGGCGTGCACATTACTGTAGTGCCGACAGGATTGATCATCCTCCAAATGAGAAATAGGAACATAACTGAAAAAAAAATGGAAGCATTTTGCCTCCACTGTCTCTTGTTCTTCTGAGTTTGTATTGGAAAAAGGAAATGACCACCACCACTAGCAACAAAAACCTATGCTTCTCTGCCAGGCACTTGATTTTGATGGAGGGTCAGATCGGCTAAAGGTGCAATGGTTGGATTTAATAACCACTTCCTCTAAGAATGTGTATTTGTTGCCAGAGATTGTTTTCACTTAAACTTTTTTTTTTTTTTTTTTACATACAAAGGACAGAACATTTACTGTTGTTATCAGCACCATTGCTATCACATGAATATTCAGGATTATGTCACACTAAGATATGTCTTGGAATCAGAAATTAATGAAATTCCCTCATTTCATTATTGTTTGAGCTGAAAATCACATGCATTAGTTTTATTTTATTTTATTTTTTAAATTTTTATTAAATCATAATTGCGTACATTGGTGCAATCATGGGGCACAAATTGCTGACTTTATATACAATCTGAAATATTTTCATTGAACTATTTAACATAGCCTTCATGGCCTTTTAATCACTATATGAAGATATTTATATTCTACATTTAGTAACTTTTACTTGTACCCTTGTAAGATGCACCGTAAGTGTGATCCCACCAATCACCTTCCCTCCATCCATCCTCCCCCTTCCCCTCCCCTCCCTTGCTCCTTTCCCCATTTCTTGTGCTATAACTGGGTTTTAGCCTTCATATGAAAGCTATAGATTAGCTTCATAGTAGGACTGAGTACATTGGATACTTTTTCTTCCATTCTTGAGATACTTTGTAGGAGTTGCAATCTTATTTTCAGATACATGTAGATTTAAAGCAACTAAAGTCAAAAAAGACAAAGATAGTCACTTTATATTGGTTCAAGGGAAAAATACAACAAGAAGACGTTTCACTTCTAAATATTTATGCACCCAATTTAAATGCTCCCAGATTTTTGAAACAGACCTTACTCAGTCTGAGCAATATGATATCCTATACTATCGTAATAACAGGGGACTTTAACACTCCTCTTACAGAGCTAGACAGATCCTCTAAACAGAAATTAAACAAGGCTATAAGGGACTTAAATGAGACCCTAGAACAACTGTGCTTCATAGATGCATATAGGACATTCCATCCCACAGATAAATAATAAACATTCTTCTCATCAGCCCATGAAACAGTCTCCAAAATTGATCATATCCTAGGACACAAAACAAACCTCAACAGAATTAAAAGAATTAAAATTTTACCTTGTATTTTCTCAGACCATAAGGCACTAAAGGTGGAACTCAACTCCAACAAAAACCTTCAACCCCACACAAAGGCATGGAAAGTAAACAATCTTCTGTTGAATGACAGTTGGGGGCAGGAAGAAATAAAACAGGAAATCATTAACATCCTTGAGCATAACAACAATGAAGACATAAGCTACCAAAACCTGTGGGATACTGAGAAAGAAGTTCTGAGAGGAAGATTTATCGCTTTAGATGTCTACATTCGAAAAACAGAAAGAGAGCGCATCATCAAACTCACAAGCCATCTTATGGAATTGGAAAAAGAAGAACAATTTAAGCCTAAACCCAGAAGAAAAGAAATATCCAAAATTAAATCAGAGATCAATGAAATTGAAAACAAAAGAATCATTCAGAAAATTAATGAAACAAGGAGTTGGTTTTTTGAAAAAATAAATAAAATAGATAAGCCTTTGGCCAGCCTAACTAGAA
The DNA here is from genome assembly GCA_963573935.1 of Arctocebus calabarensis. Taxonomy (NCBI): domain Eukaryota; kingdom Metazoa; phylum Chordata; class Mammalia; order Primates; family Lorisidae; genus Arctocebus; species Arctocebus calabarensis. Next base: position 30,531 of record CAUYON010007071.1, read on the forward strand.
ATAGAAAAG